>CAUYRT010086045.1:0-11296 GCA_963574885.1 Lepilemur ruficaudatus | reverse complement strand
ACCCTTAAAAAGCAAGCCCTTTCCTAGGATCTGTCTCCATGTTGGGCTGATTCTCTGTGGTGAGAACTCCATCAGCACACGTGCCTAGGAAACCACTTGATCCCTGGTAGACTCATAAATACCCTGCCCCGACTCTGTTATTACTGGGCTTTACTCACAGAGGGCTTTATCTGCAGAGTTCCAGGGTCAGGAATAATATGAATATTTTAAATTAGGAGTACTGAGTTCTAGCCACAACTCCCTGCACCCTTAAGCAAGGCATGTGGCTTTTCTGGATTTGCATAAAGTTGGTCTTATCTCAAAGCCCTGTTGAGCTGAGGAGTGTCTGGGATATCTGCTTGATATCTCGTTCATGAATTTTACCCTACCACTAGTCTTGTGGGATCACATTTTGGCACTCTTTAGACAATATTCAGCTCACAGGCATATTTTATTTGGTATTCACAATGTTTTGCTTTGCATTGAATTTGGATGCCTTAGTTAAGTCTGCCTCTCTGCACCCTCACAGTTCCTTCCACTCTGTTTTGTCTTCCACCTAGCTCAATTCACATACACTCGACACTGGAAATATTTTAATTTTGGACTTTGGGTCTCATGTCTATAGACATTGCCCCTCCAGGTTTATGAAAATAAAAAGAACCACCCCAGCCTTATTTCCCAAATGAAAATGAGTTTATCTGGGGGAAAAAGTGATTTGCTCTGAGATCAAAGCACTATGTCTATGTAGCAATGGTTAAAATCAGGCATTCCTACAGGCTCTGTTCGATGCCATCTGTTTTATTATCAACAAAGCACAGCTCAGCTCAGCTCAGATCTGGTCCTCTGCAGTGCCCCCCAGGTCCCAGATACCAACTTCTGGGATGTGGTCAGCAAAATAAGTGTTGAGATTTTACATAATTGCATTGTACCTGCAGTTCTGAGGCAGGCTACAACCAGTTCCAGTTTATGCTCATTTACTGATCAATGATTCAAAAAGCTTGCTGTTTCTGTTGCAGGGTCTCCCTTTTGCCTGGGAGGAGGGTAGTTCCATGAATCACAAAGACCTGGGATGGGGCATGCAGAGGGCAGCAGCTATTGTGGTAGGCAGCCTCTACCTGGATTCACTCATTCCCACCTGCTGGTATTGACATCCATCTCCTTAAAAATGCGTTGGATGTAGTGACTTATTTCTAACCAATAGTGTTCAACAGACTTATGGAATGTCATTTCCAAGATTAGGCTATAAAAATTCCTGGGGCTCCCTCTTGCTTTCTTTCTCATTTGGATTCTCCACTCTGAGGGAAGCCAGCTGCCTGTTGTGAGTAATCTCATGCAGAAGCCCACACAGTGAAGAACTGATGAGGGTCTGAGGCCTGCCAGCAGCCCTACCAACAGGCCCATGAATCAGCTTTGAAGTAGATCCTCTCCCACCTGGCCCTTGAGATGACTGCAGCCCTACCTGACACCCAACACCTCGATTACAGCCTGTGAGAGACTCATAGCTGGTGGACTCACCTAAGCCATGATCTGCTTTCTGATGTGCAGAAATTGAGATAATACATTTTTGTTGTTTTAAGCTGTTAAGTTTTGAGATAATTTGCTATGCAGCAATACATACTAAAACAGCCACTGATTGCTGCAATGCCAGGGCACACATCAGAAATATGGAAAATATAATGGAAGTGGCCAAGGGTGGGAATGATACAATCTCACCTCTCAATTGGTTGGGTGTCAGAGGCAAAAGAACAGATGTCAGAAATTCAACACAGGTCAAACTCACAAGAAAGAGGCTCTGAACAGGTGAAAATCAGATCTCTGTGCTGTAAATAGAAAATACACACCAGATTTTAAAGGCATATAGGAAAATGAATATAAATACCTTATTAATAATTTTTATATACATTATATGCAGAAATGATCATATTTTGGATATATTCAGTTAAATAAAAAATATTACACTAATTTAATCTGTTTCTTTTTACTTTTTTCTTAACATGGCTACTGAAAATTTAAAATTGCTTTTTAAATTGTAAAAGCTTATATTTGTGGCTTGCCTTATATTACTAACAGATAGCACCTGTTTGTGATATTGTCTTATAACTGTCTCAAAAACACTACTAGTAAATTCATAATTATAATTTACAAATGAGAAAAGCAAGGCTCTGAGAGATTAAGTGATTTTTCAATGTCCTACTAGTTGGTAAAAAATACAAGTTTCTGACTCCCACCTGTAGGCTGGCTAGTAGGAGTTTCCTATTGCTGCTATAATAAATCACTGCAAACTTGGAGCCTTAAAACAACATAAATTTATTTTTTTTCATAGTTCTGAAGGCCAGATGTCTGAAATTACTTTCACTGGCCTAAATTCTAGGTGTGGACAGGGCTATGCTTCTGGACACTCTAGAGAAGAATTTATTACCTTGCCTCTTTCAGCTCCTAGAACTACATTCCTTGCATTTCTTTGCTCTAGCCTTCTTCTTCCATTTTCAAAGCCAGTAACATAGCATCTTCAAATCACTCTCTGCTTTGGTCACATCACCTTCTTCTATTTCAAATTCCCCTTTGCTTCCCTCTTATAAGGCACTTGTGTTTACATTTGGGCCCACTGGAAAATCCAGAATAACCTCCCTATCTCAAGAGTCTTAATTTGATCACATCTGCAAAATCCCTTTGCCATCAAAATGTTCCTAATGATAGTAACCAACATTATTGGCTAGCCATAGGTTGTATTTCTAGACTGCTTCACTCCGATTAGTCTTTTTCAAGATGAACTGTTATTTGACAGGTACTGTGCTAGAAGGCATTAGAGATATGAAATAAATAAGACAGAGTCCTGACTCATTAGTAAGGGAGAAAACATATAAATAATCAATTTTAATGCTCCAAAATAAGTTCCCTGATAAACAAATTCACACAGTTATAGTGGGACAAGAGCTGACTCAACAGCAACTTAAATATGGTACTTTCTAAACTCTTTAAAATATTTTCTCATGTTTAATTCATCTGACACTTGCAAAATCCCATGGGGCTAGCAATTCTGTTGTAACTCTAAAAATTATTTACAAGTTAAAAGTAGTGAAAATAATCTTATAAGGTAGGTTGGGATAAGGAGGAAACCAGGTGTCTGAGGTGGGGTGTGTAAAATTCTAGATTAAGTTAGTGAGAGATCACACTGGGGTCTTATAACTCCTGATCTGTAAACGCTTCTACTTCTACAAGTGCTTCCTAAAAGCTTTCTTAGCCCAGTGCAAGATACTGAGCATTAATAGGAGATACAACAGTCTCACTGTTAGCATGCTCCAACCTCAGTAGGAAATGTGGTCATGCCATACCTGTGCCGCATGTAATGCCTGTTTCTACAAAAGCATCCAAGGATGACTGAATGCTCTACCTTGTGGGTGATTCATGATCCAACACAAAGGCCAGGAGCCTAACATTCTGGTCCCAGGATGCTGCAATTCAAACCTTCTCTTCTTTCAGATGTCTAGATAGTGTGTATCCTCCCTGCTCCTGTCTCAGCTGCAGCTTGAGTAATTAGAATGAGCAAAGACAGTGTTAAATATTAATGAATCATAAAAACTTTCTTCTCTTTTAGCTCATGAGGACAATTGTGATTTCCTTCTTCGCTATTGAAGGAAGAGAATCATTCTTGGGGTAATAGTGTGGCTTCTTAATTTTATGAAATCAAACCAATAGAGTGTTGATATGTAAGCCTGTTTGTAATACAATTACCACCTGAAACCATAACTTTGATGTTTATTGGGTCTTCCCTATGTCTCATCCCTTTTGCCCTTTTCGTTTCTATCCGTAAGCAAAAAGGCCTCTAGGTCCCACTGCTGGTACTGGAAGTGTTAAATAGAGGGAAGAAAGGCACTGACAGCTAATTATTGAGGGTTTATATGACAGTTTGGCAAGAGATGGGGGAAAAAATCCTAAACCTATCATATAGAGACAATGCAATGCCTGACATAGCATCTCAGCTGTAAATTATAGAAAATGAAAGGAACTGAGGAGAGAAGGCAAATTAAACAACACCAATAGGATAAAAGAGCCATTTTTTCCTAGCAATAAAAAATGGAGCAGTATTCTCTGCTCCGGATCTACCTAGGGCCCAGATAGAACCAGAGGACGTAGAGCTGGAAGAAGCTTTAGAGACCATCTTATCCATACCCACAAACAGGTGGAGAAAATAAAACCCAACAATGGTAAAAGACTTATTCAAGAAGTACAAAACTGGAATTAGGACTATGGATTCATATCTTGGGCTCTTTTCACAATATCAGAATCCATTTTCTGAGAAATCAAAGTTTGGAGAAAATCATTTATTTCCATAAAGCAATAATCAAAATGTTCAGCACAATCATGGACGCCAGGAGACAGCCTGGACTAGAATCTGCACACCAGCAGCATGAAGCAGGCTGGGATTTGTGGCCTCCCTGAGCTCTAAAGTGCCTTGAAGTTTGCCCTGAGTCCCTGGGTTCTGGAATGAGATCCTGCCATACCTGACTGAGGAGAGGAAGCACAGGACATCAAGACCAGGGTTCGCACCTGATGCTCAAAACATTAGGAAAGACATTTGTAGCTGAGACCAGCCAACCCAGGAATGTGTATCAAGCACCAAACAAATCATGTAGCAGGTAGGTCCAATCACTGGCCATTTCCATGATACTTTCAGTGAAACAAGCCAATGGAACTTATAGGACAAGTAAGCCAAAATTTTATTTTCAGTGATAGAAACAGTTTGAATCTGACCCAAATGCACCATTCCAAAGCTAAAGCTGGTCCTTGAATAATCCCAAGAGTAGAGCTTCCTGGGAGAGTCTGAGACTCATCCTTGGGAAAGTACAAAGCTAACAGCCTCATTACAAAGAGATAATAATACATGCAGATATCTGATGCATCTCTTTAGGATAAGGAATTCTATGTAGTTTGTACACTGATTTCTTTACAGATAGCTGTCTCTAAATTCTATTATTGCTAGTTATCCATTTATTAAACAAATATAATATGATGAACATGTCTGTATCTGCAAGAGACAGCAATGAACAAAATCAATGAAATCTCTGTTATCTGGAAGCAGATGTGTTAAATGTAAACTCCAATTTGTTGTTGAAATTGATGGATTTGCCTGAATCCTGCAAATGCCCATGATTGTTGTTCCATATATTTACTGTGCTAGGACTTCCTTTCCTCCCCAAAGATTATCTACAGTAGCTGTACAAACATCCTCACAACAAATTTACACAAACTACTGTGTGCAACGGAACTAGCCAAACAAAACAAGAGCCAAAACATATAATAAAAACACAAACAAAATAAAAGCCAAGTAAATTATTTATGTCTGTGTGTACATGATTAGCATTCAGGGAAAAATCACAGCTTTGGAGCAAATGCTGCACCAAACAATTGTTTATGGGGTGCCCGTGATGAAACCTTCCCCCTACACAACAGAAATGAGATCCATAGATATCAGAAGAGGTGGTGCTAAAATGAGAATGGAGTTCATCACCAACTTCTTAGGAAGAGATTAAATGGGGAAGTTTGTAACTTGCATAGCAACACCTCACCCACTGATATTATGACAGCAAAACAGTCTCCAAAGTCCACACAGAAGACCTGACCCAGAGCCCATGAGTAATTCCCCAAAGTGAGGAAGGTCAGGGAGAGAGGCAGCTGACCTAGGAGTGGGCATAAGGCCTGCAATTAAGGTACCCCAGGAGGTGCCAGGGTAAACCTCACCCTCTCAGCACACTATCAGACTCTGCCTTCTGAAAAATAAAGAAAAGGGAGATAATTAGCAGCAGTCACAAATTGGCAAGAGGGAATATAGTAACTTAAGGGACAAAGAACAAATTTTCCATTTCAAAAAGTCCCCTCCTACATGGAAAGGTTCTTTCCTGCCTCCTTTATTTTGGTCATATGCTATTCCCTATTCCTTTTCCCTATTCCTTACTCTTACTCCTTTCCAAGGTTAATCTTAACTTTTGGGTTTCAGCTTAAAGGTTACTTCCTTGAGAAAGCTCTTCCTGACCCTCATTAAGATCTCAGTTAAAAACATTAGTAGTGCTCTCTCTCTCTCCCCCACTTTGAACAATAAATTATAATTTCTTATCCATAATAAGGATAAATTTTTCTTAGGAAAAACATTAGCTATGTTTTTACAACCACTACCCCAATGCCTGGCAAATGTCTGGCACATGGTATGGATTCAACAAACTTTGTTGCTTAAAATACATCAATAATGAGCCAGGGTTTGAGATAAGACTGGGGCAGAAGAAGAAACACTCAGATCCTGTGACTCCTCCCTTTAAAGAATGTTAGTGTCTCTCTGTAATATTAGAAATCCATAGTTTTCCTTTGACTTTCACTATCCCACACTATACCCTTGTCAATTGAAGAATGATAGGATTCATAAATTTGGAAAGGAGAGCTTTATTTCTCATAAAGGATTGCAGCCTGCAGGCTGGCCATCTTGCAAGCTGAGAGGCATAGCCTCTGGCAAAGACCAGAGACAGGCACTTCAAGGGAGTGGTAAAGGAACAGGAATTTATGCTGAGCAGGGTAGCTGAATGCACATATTAAATAAGCTATAGGAGTCATGAATATTTACAAAAGGAGAAACATGCACATGAACAATTGAGCTTCACACTGTTTCACAGGTCACATGTTCAAAAAAATGGCAATGTCAGCATGATCTGAGGGTGGACTTTTCAACCCTCTAATGTCAAAAGGTGAAGCAGAGGACATAAAGGTCCTTGGTGCACGGCCGCCTCCATAGACTGGCCAGAGCCACTCCGTGGTCTGTGGTCTATTAGGAAGGATGCTAGTCAGTTGTTGTGTGAATAGGGGCAGTCGTGAAGTTAGTTGAAATCAATGGAGGGGCAAGTCTTTCCAAAGAACTGGTTTCTGTATAACCCTTAGAAAGGAAAGCCTAATGGTAGTTAGGGAAGAAGAGGATGTAATGAAGTGTGTCTCACCTCCCCTCACCTCCCCTCCCAGCCTGACCTGGAATACAGCTTTCATGTAAGGATGAGGCAGAAAAGGAAGGTTGAGAGAGCCTGAATACAGCCATTTTAGCCAGTACCAGACTCTGACTACCCTGAACAAGGAGGTCACCAGCAAATTGCTGGCCCGGGACCACCCAAGGGAGGGTGAATTACTAAGCCAGATGCCTTACAAATTGTTTGTGTTTACCATTCTATGACTGCAGTTTATGATTAACCTTTATGGCCTGACCTCAAGACAATGCTAGTCATGTACAGCTGTTTTCTAACAGGGATTTTGGACATTTAAAAATGTTAACATTGCCCCATAAGGGGGTCCCTTCCTGTTTGAGAAAGGACCTCTACTCTGTCTGTGGAGTAGGATTTGTTGTCTATTTCCCTCTCAATAAACTTCTTGTCTCTATTTGGGTTGCTCTTGGATTCTTTCCAGCTCAAAGCCAAGAACACACTTGGCCAGTTCAGGAGGCCTTCCTTCCTTCATTGGGACACCCTCTACATCAGTTTGAAGATTTATCTGAGGTCCCCTTGGCCAAGAGGATGTTTGTTCAGTTGGTGAGAGGGCTTAGGATTTTATTTTTATTTCTTACCTTCTACAGTAAAACATGTTGCTTAGAAAGAAAAAAATAGCTTTATTAGAAGTTGAGACAATTCTCATTTAAAAGCTTCAACCATAATTCAATGGTTTCCCTTAACTACAATTTCTTCTGCATTAATGTACAACTCTTTCTCTTTCATGCCAACACCCCTGTGGTCAGCTTCCCCGACTACCTTTGGCCATAAAATATTTTCCTCTCCATAGCTGTGCTCCAAACCAATATTTTTAGATCTCTGTTCTCCCCAAATCTCCTCTCTAAGAGTTCTTTCTTCAGATAAGGTAGAGAATAAAAAAGAAGGCATAATAAATAGTATTTCTTTATAATGGTTTTATCATTAATTTTTTTTTGAGACAGAATCTCACTCTGTTGCCCGGGCTAGAGTGCCGTGGCATCAGCCTAGCTCATAGCAACTTCAAACTCCTGGGCTCAGGAGATCCTCCTGCCTCAGCCTCCTGAGTAGCTGGGACTACAGGCATGTGCCACTATGCCTGGCTAATTTTTATGTACATTTTTAGTTGGCCAATTAATTTCTTTCTATTTTTAGTAGAAACGGGGTCTCACTCTTGCTCAGGCTGGTTTTGAACTCCTGACCTTGAGTGATTCACCTGCCTTGGCCTCCCAGAGTGCTAGGATTACAGGCGTGAGCCACCGCGCCCAGCCTATTTAGTAATTTTTAAATATTGATTGCCTGTTGAAATTATAATATTTTGGATATATCATTAAAATCAACTTTATATTTCCTTTTACTTTTTAAATGTGGTCTTAAAAATTCTGAATTCTGTCTGTGGTTTGCATTATATTTCTATTGGACAGAGCTGCTGTAGACGTTCAAAGAAAATAGAGAAAAAAATTCAAACAGTTGCGGACAAGGAGAGTTTCATGGATGAGGTAGAACTGCAGCTGTTTCTTGAGGGAATGGGACAGATCTTGTTTAGTATAGACACAGAAAGGTGGCAAATATGGTGGTAGCATTGAAATGAGAGCAAGAGCCTAAACTTGGAGTATTTGTGAACAGAAAGGAAATACTAAGGGTGGAGTAGAATGTTTTGAGTCATAGTGGAGGCTTAGGATTTAAAGAGAGATGGGGCTACATTTTAGATATCTTCGAATGTTCTTACACAGAATATGGTTAATATGTACTTGTTGACAGACAATGTTAGAATGACTAGTTCAGAAGTGATCCTATGAAGAAGGGAAGTCATGAAAAGATTTTGGGTGGATATATGGCAGAGGTATGGTTTTAAAATTATTCTGGTGATGTGAGTATGATGATTAGAGATGAGAGGCTGAAGATGGAGAGACAAGATAGGGGGCTGCTGTGAAATCTGGGTAAGTTGGTGAGTGCTGGACAGGAGTGGTGGCCGTGGGAATTTATACCCTTCCCTTATAGAGCTTAAATCTTATGAGTGATACAGGTGAGCAAACTGGCAATTCAGATATGGTCAGATAAGGAAAGTGGGCAGAATTGGGGAATTCTGAGTAAGGGAACCTACCTAGCTTGGGGTAAGGATTGGAAGAGTTAGGTCAGAGAATGCTTTTTGTCTCCTAGAGGAGATAGTTGTCACTAAATTGAAAAGGATGTGTGAAATTATCTATAAGCACACCATGATGAAAGATTTGGAAAGTAAATCCCTTGGAGGGACTATCAGGAGAGAGAACACTGGCTGGGGAGTCAGGAGACCTATCTATCTGTGCTCCATTACTTGTGTGGCCATGGGAAGTCACTTCTCTTTTTGCTGGGCTTCAGTTTCCCCATTTGTAAAATGTAGGGCAGCAGATGGAGTCTTCGGTGTACCCTTCTAACTGTACCTTGTTAGCTCGATATGTTTACCATGGTCACATCTTGGGGAGGCAGCAGCAACACTTCGTCAGAGCCTCAGAGGGCAGAATGGGACCTGGTACTAAAGGTGAGGAGCCTTGTTTGCCCCGACTCATGCTCTCTGATTAGCCTGAAGCCAACATAGCAGCTCAGTAGGGACAGGAGTTGGCATTGGCAGGGTCGAATTAGATCCAGAAAGAGGACAAACTGTAAGATAGACATATAGGAAGAGGAAAGTCCACAGTTTTGTTGTTAAGGGAATGGTGATACCAAAGTCAGAATCAGGGTGGCAAACCTGTTTTGGGGAGAAAGATGATGAGCTCTTCTTTGGATCTTTTGGATGTGAGGCAGATTTAGAATAGAAATCTCTAGTACCGGTTAGTGATATAAACCAGAGCTTATAGGAGACGTTAAGATCAGCAAGAGATCTGAGAGTCATTAGAATAGAGATGACTTAAAGTTGTCAAAAAAGAGAAAGAAAGAACTCAGAGCTGAAAATTGGCCCTTGGAAATGTCTAGATTGGGAGAATGAGGGGCAAGGGATGTGACTCCATAAAGTCACCTTTGAAGAACTTAGAAGTTGGTATGTCATGGGATCAAAAATCATCTAAGATGAGGGGGTGATCCCGACTGCCAACTGTTAGACATTTGCGAAAGTGACTTGGCCAGAAGGTATCTGTCCCAGGTTATGTTCTCTAGGAAACAGATACTGAGACAGGATTAGGAATGTAAAAGAGTTATTTTTAATAACTCAGGAGAAACACCTGTGGGTGGGAGAAAGAAAGCAGGATTAGGAAAAGGAGCTGTCAGACCATAATATGGACTTGGAAAAACCAGGATCTCTGGAGCAAAGATTGCCTGTTAAGGGACTCCCACCTTGGGGAGTCAGCTGGAGTCTGTCAGCTAACCACAGTCCTTGTAGCTGGGCAGCAGCAGGGCAAAGAAAGCACCTGATTTCTTTCTTGTCTTTTATAGGGTCCTTTCTCATACATGCTTGTTACTTCTTATTGTGTACTTTCCTCAGAAGTCTATACTTGAAGTTGAAGGAACTCGACTGCTTTACTAGATCTTAGGCCTGATGAGTTATGCTTGACTGGTTCTCGTGGTGTTAATACCTAATGGAGGGCTGGGTGCGGTGGCTCATGCCTGTAATCCTAGCACTCTGGGAGGCCAAGGCAGGCGGATTGCTCAAGGTCAAGAGTTCGAAACCAGCCTGAGCAAGAGCGATACCCTGTCTCTACTAATAATAGAAAGAAATTAATTGGCCAACTAAATATATATAGAAAAAATTAGTTGGGCATGGTGGCACATGCCTGTAGTCCCAGCTACTCGGGAGGCAGAGGCAGAGGGATCTCTTGAGCCCAGGAGTTTGAGGTTGCTGTGAGCCAGGCTGAAGCCACGGCACTCTAGCCCAGGCAACACAGTGATACTCTGTCTCATAAAAAAGAAAAAAAAAAAGAAATACCTAATGGAGGCAGTATTTTTTTTTTTTTTTACTCTGAAAGTGATCTGAATTAGATTGCAATTAAAAATTCTTCCCAGAAACATAGTAGTATAATAAAATAAATTTAAAGACTCATCGATGGTGGAGGTGCAAAATAAGATAAAAAGAAAAAAAATTCTTCTTCTTCTTCTTTTTTTTTTTTTTTTTTTTTTTTTTTACAGAGTCACTCTGTTGCCTGGACTAGAGTGCCGGGGCATCAGCCTAGCTCACAGTAACCTCAAACTCCTGGGCTCAAGGGATCCTCCTGTCTCAGCCTCCCGAGTAGCTGGGACTACAGGCATGTGCCACCATGCCCGGCTAATTTTTTCTATATATTTTTAGTTGGCCAATTAATTTCTTTCTATTTTTAGTGGATACGGGGTCTCCCTTCTGCTCAGGCTGGTTTTGAACTCCT
>CAUYRT010086044.1:0-13300 GCA_963574885.1 Lepilemur ruficaudatus | reverse complement strand
ATTTACAGCTTTTGTAGTTATCCCATAGTGCTTGGCTAATCTGTTCTGTTGGGTTTTTTGTTTGTTTGTTTTTTGTTTGTTTGTTTGTTTGAGACAGAGTCTCACTCTGTTGTCTGGGCTAGAGTGCCGTGGTGTCAGCCTGACTCACAGCAACCTCAAACTCCTGGGCTCAAGGGATCCTCCTTCCTCAGCCTCCCGAGTAGCTGAGACTACAGGCATGTGCCACCATGCCCGGCTAATTTTTTCTATATATTTTTAGTTGGCCGATAATTTCTTTCTATTTTTAGTAGAGATGGGGTCTCGCTCTTGCTCAGGCTGGTTTAGAACTCCTGACCTTGAGCGATCGTCCAGCCTCGGCCTCCCAGAGTGCTAGGATTACAGGCGTGAGCCACCGTGCCCGGCCCCTTTTGGTTTTCATACAACACTAAGCAACGCAAGACTTAGAAGAAACAGTATACTAGTCCTTCCACCAGCCTTAGGAAGTTTGAACCCTACTTTTTTTTTTTTTTTTTTTGAGACAGAGTCTCACTCTGTTGCTCGGGCTAGAGTGCCGTGATCTCAGCCTAGCTCACAGGAACCTCAAACTCCTGGGCTCAAGCGATCCTCCTGTCTCAGCCTCCCAGGTAGCTGGGGACTACAGGCATGCGCCACTGTGACCGGCTAATTTTTTTCTATTTTTAGTTGTTTGGCTAATTTCTTTCTATTTATAGTATAGACGGGGTCTCACTCTTGCTCGGGCTGGTGAACCCTACTTTGATAGAGGCTACACTGTCAGTGGCTAGATGGCCTCGGAACGATGTCTTCACACAGAGCAATGGCACTCTCTGCTCCAACATCCACCTTTGAATGATGCTTTCTTTACTAAATGCTTTATTTAACTCTCACCACCAGGCAAACCAAATGCTATTAATTCAATTTCACAAATTAGGAGAATGAAGCTGAGAGAAGGTAAGTAGTGATTTGCCCAAAAATCAGACCTGGCATTTAAATCCCAGTTTTCTGACTTCTATTGCCATTGACGGAGAAAAAGTGGGTTGGTAACTGGCAGAGGGAACCTATTCTTTTCTGCAGCCATTTACAATGAAGACAGCAAGACTCCTCTCACCCCCCAAAAAAGAAAAAAATCACATATATTGACTTTGAAGGCTGAAACAAAGTTACTATTACCCCACCCCCCAACTCAATTTTATTTTAACACTAAAGGGCTAGTTAGAATCCACAGCACTCAGCAGAGACAGCAAACACCACACCTCCAGGGCAAAAGGCTCAAGCAGGCAGAATGGAACACAACAGGTAAAGCAGAATAGCAAAGGAGAGCAACAAAGATCCAGGTAAAGGCATTCAAATTCAATATTTTAAAATCCCAAGCAAAAATTATTTATATTATCTCTTTCCACTTGGCCAAATGTTATTTCCCATTTATGATCAAGATTTCCACCAGCATCTCACTTGCAGTCAATGTTCTTAGGACTACACCTACAGCATTACCCACTTGGCTCTTGAGCACTGAGTTCAAGTTTCTCAGAGAGACAAAATTTATTAGCTCATCAGGCTACAGAAGCAGGTGGTCAACCCCAAGTGAAAACATATAAAACTTTTCTAAGGAACTAGGCCAAGGTGGTGGCTCATGCCTGTAATCCTAGCAGTCTGGGAGGCCGAGGCAGGAGGATTGCTTGAGCCCAAGAGTTTCAGGCTGCAGTGAACTATGATTCACTCTACCCAGGGTGACAGAATGACTCTACCTCTATGGACTCTACCTCTCCTGGGGGTGACAGAGTCTGTCTCAAAAAAAAAAAAAAGCGAACTAGCAACTAAGCATCCTAAAGCACTTAACTAGTTAATTATCTAGTGAGCAAATGTAAACAAACTGTTCAGAAAAGGTCCCTGAGTGTGTAGGCTCAGGCAGCCAACAGCTGGGGCAGGGACCACATGATTTCCTCTCCAGGACCAGGAATAATAGCACTTGCACCTCAGGAGGTCACTGACAATGAATGTAAAAATGCACTCCTCCCGGCCTGGTGTAAGCCCTACAATACGCTTTTTGGAACCTCTTCCAAAAAGGGCCCAGGGGATTTGGGAGCTCGCAGGCTTATGAGCAGTGTTTGTTCACCAGTTGAGTGTGCAACTAGGTAGCAGAAACACAACTGACAGCTGGAAGGTTACAAAAGATTTTATAAGCCATGACAGCCTGAGGACGAGGGCTGGGAATTTGGTTCTCAAGGTCAACGAAGAATGGTGACAGTGCTGACCTTTCCAGACTCAGTCATAACTGTCCTTCTGTACAATCTCATCTAATCATAACAGCCCCTTAAGAATGCAATTTTAACTGTACATATTTATTATTCCTTTTAGAAAGGAATGGCTGTTATTTCCTGTGTTCCTTTTAGAAGGAAAAGAGTTTTCCATGTGCGGAGGGACCGACTTATTGTGAGGGACATTTTGAAGTGTCTCATGATCAGGGATAAGATTTTCTATCTACACACAGACCATTGCTGGGATTTGCTGCTAAATTCTGTGGTGCATGGTTATAACCCTAATCAACATCCTGCACAGAGCTAGATATCAAAGAGAAGGATCCTTGGCAGAGACTAACAGAGTTAAAAACACTCAGGAAGAGAAATCTCTATGGTTACTACTAAAAAAAAAAAGAAAGAAAAGAAAAGACAAGACGTTTTATTCTATACTTTGACCACAGATTTAAGTAGCTAAATGCAATCTTCTCCTAGGAAACCAACAAGTCAGCAGCTGTCCTAACAGAAAAAAGTTTCTATTCCTGTGGGGAAAATTTGTAGGAGAGGAGAGAACACCCTACATACATCTCCGTGGAGGTTAGCTACCTGATGCAGCCAGAAACTGATGCTAACTGCAGGGGGCCCACTGCAGTATAGAGACGGAAACTGGAATGGCCCCTACCTAGAATGTTTGAGTCATGCAAGTGACTTTTCTCTTGCAGGATTTTACCAACAGTTTTAGAACGACACACTAAATCCTCTCCTGTTGTAGAAGGGAAAGCAAGAAAGCCAGTGATTGCCCAAATTTCCAGCCACGGCAACCATGGCAGCTCTCCCGATACCCAGAGCACGCTGGGAACAGGCTGCCATAAAGCCCAATGAAAAGAGCTGAGAAGTTACTAGTGAAAAGCTCATTATCCTTCTTTCTTTGAAGCCACAGTGAAACAGATCTTTTTCCAGAGTCCCAGGGACAGACTGCTCAGCATGATCATGCCTAAACTGGCCAACTGTTTTGCAGAAAGCCTCTTCTGAGGCCTTCCTTCACAGTCCCTAGGACTCAACTTTTCCAAAAAGACCAGGAACAGCTGAGAGGTGGCCCCTTCAGGCATGATGTAACTGGATTTGTGCTTTCTGTGACACCACAGATCTTAACACCAAGCTCTAAACCAACTGAACTCACCGGCGACCGCGTGCAGGTTGACACCACAAATCTTAAATGCCCACTTTACTGTAGGGACAGACAAATCTGCACCAGGTAACTTCAAACTAACTGATCTGTTTTTTCCCACTCCCATAGCCACTGTACATGTTCCATAATGACAACAGCTACAGGGAGCACTGGGGACCCCAAAGTGAGGTGGCAGTCACACTTTGGGAAGAATGGCTTCTTTTCCAAAGAAAGAGAAGTAAATCAAAGTTCTTATCTCCTAAATTATATCTGTTACTCCCCTGCTAAAAAAAAAAAAAAAAAAAAAGTGTTTAAAGCTCTCCACTGCTCTCAGGACAAAGTCCAAATTCCCAGAACCAAGCAGAAGGAAACCTTTCCCAATCTGGCCCCTGCATACCTCTGTGGCCTCATCTCTTTCCACTCAGCCCTGCCAACCCCCTCCCCTCCAGCCAGAAGGAAACACTTTTAGCTCTCCCAATGCTGCAGACTCATCTCTCACACCCTCCTCATCTACGCAGGCACTGGCCCCACACTCTACCTGCCACTACCAAACTTACCACTGCTTAATTCAACTGGTCTTTCATATCTTAATTTGGGCATCATGTTCTCTACAAGGCCTTCTCTGATCCCAACCATGGCACCCTACTTATAGCCTCTTCCACAGACAGTGTTGCCTCACCCGACTCCTCCACTAGACCAGGCCTCGGTGCCAGGTGCACAATAGGTATTCAATGTTTACCGACACCTTCCTATGGACTTATGCACCATTCAGCATCACTGATGGGGCAATGTTTGGATGACTGGTTCATGGGGATAGAAAACATAAATTTGTGTTCTTAATGCAGAAGGCCAGTTATCCTTTAACTCACTTATGATGCATTTTCCTCCCTTTAGCTACATGACTTGACCATGAGAAAAAAAGGGGCCGGGCATGGTGGCTCACACCTGTAATCCCAGCACTCTGGGAGGCTGAAGCAGGCGGATTGTTCGAGCTCAGGAGTTCGAGACCAGCCTGAGCAAAAGTGAGACCCCATCTCTACTGAAAAAAAAAAAACCCAGAAATTAGCCGGACAACTAAAAATATATATATAAAAAATCAGCCAGGCATGGTGGCACATGCCTGTAGTACCAGCTACTCGGAAGGCTGAGGCAGAAGGATTGCTTGAGCCCAGGAGTTTGAGGTTGCTGTGAGCTAGCCTGACGCCACGGCACTCTAGCCCGGGCAACAGAGTGAGACTCTGTCTCAAAAAAGATTAAAAAAAGAATAAAAGGAAACTTTTAATATACAAGGAAATTAGAGAGGTTGCCAATGCTTTATAATAATCACCAGTCTAAGTCCATTTATGTATCACCTGCCTTTCCCTAGGTGAGTTAGCTCATTACCAAGAAGATGGACGAGGCCATATTTTATTGTCTAAACAACTAGTGAATATATACTAGCTTCAAACCATCAGAAACTGAGCAAACTGTTGATCTAATTTGTTCTGGAGCATGAAGATGTTTTCTAATTATAAAATACTCTGTCTCTTTAGATTTGCTTACAGTGAAAGACACAATTTAAAGATTTTTTTTTTGAGACGGGATCTCGCTATGTTGCCCAGGCTGGTCTCAAACGCCTGGGTCCAAGCAATCCAGCCTCAGCCTCCCCAGTAGCTGGGATTATAGGAATGTGCCACGATGCCCAGCTTCACAATTTAAAGTTTGAATCAACATTAACTCTATTTTACATTTTCACTTCTCCCCAAGGCGGTGTATTTTTAAATAAGCATTTCCTTGGTGAAATCTTAAGTTATATTCCTCAGATCAAAGGACACTTTGATTGGGGATGTAACCCTTTGGTTAGAAACAGGTAAAGGAATAACTTTACAGTAGATAAGTGTTTACAATACTAACTAAAAGCAAAAAAGCAGCGTATTTATTGAATATTTGAGGTGTTTCTCAAAGTCAGTCTTCCTCAAATGACACAATGGGACTTGATACTGAGTATTCTGAAGATATACAGGAAACAACGACCTCAGATGTACTGACACACAAAAAAAGACATCAAATTTTTTTTGCAGTGTTGGAGGACTGGGATCACCAAAGCCTTTACTTTCAAGAATTAGAACTGTCTCTGGATTACACAGAGTTTGAATGTTCACTTTTAGAATTGATCAACCCTCATTTACTAGTTTTCACCCATTTTTTGTTTTGTTTTGTTTGGTAATGAGGTATTCAAAGCTCAACACAGCTTTGGAGGCTAGAGAGACAGGATAACATGAAGCTAAGACTTCTACATATGCAATTGCCTACATATGAAAGACATGTACAGTCTATAGTCGATTGGTTTCCCAGTGATGTGGACATATCCTCTCCCCTGGCTTCCCTCTTTCAAAAGGGCATATTCACAACAAACTGTGAAATTCAAAAGGGAATCAAATTGAAGAGAGCCTTCTAATATAAGCCTAAAGCAAACATATTAAAAATAAAAGCTAATGCCCAACTCCCAAGACTTCCATAGGTCCCAGGTAGGGAGAAAGAAAAATGCTAGAGAAAAGAACCCAGCTTTAGAGTCAGACAGGCCTGTAGTCAAATCCCAGCTTCCCTACTTACTATCTGTGTGATCTTGAGCAAAACAGGTTACTCCCTAAATCTCTGTCTCCTTGTCTGAGGTTTGGAGGACAATGCCTCAACAGGTTGTTTCAAGGATTTAATTAAATAAAAGATGTACAAGGGAACCTACATTTTGGCAGAACTGCTCTTGATATCAATGAGGCAAGGTTTGTGTTCCACCTTTGCACCTGGCACTTTTAAAGGGTTTTACTAAAGTAAAGGACATTAGAAAAAATGCTGGACAAGCGTCAGAAAGACCTAACTTAAATCTTTTACCTCTGGGTTTATTCAGCCATCAAACGGGGGACTGGCCTATCTCTAAGTGACTTACCCATCCTGAAAAACTAAAGTAATCCCTACTTTCTGGCAAACACTACATTCATTTTTGTTCCTTTCATTTTCTTCCTACTTCTTTAACATGAGAAACTCAGATCACTTTGAAACAGGCGAGGAAAACCAAAGAAAGGCCAAGATGCCCAAGAAACTTATCATTTGAGTCACGTTAAAATTGTAGGCCAAGCTTTTTTGCAGGGGGTGGCATGAGGGGTGTCTGGATGATTCATTCAGCTTAGAGGTAGACAATAAACGCCTCTACTGGAAATTTTGCATTCTCTGGCACAAAGTCACTGCTAAGCACACTGCCTAGCACACAGTGGACGCTCAAAAATGTTGACTGAATGAATAACTATCCAACTGCCAGACACCTGTTACTCCCTATAAAATCTTTAACTTACTTAAGTCAAAATTCAAGAAAGATGGATAGCACATAAGGAACTCTACTAAATACCCTCTGAACGAATTAATCCTTCAAATTTTCAATTATGCTAAGTGGAAAAACATAAACAACCCCGAAAGAAATGCTAAACAAGTGGAAAAAACTTTGAAGCCAAGTTTTAACACTCCCCTAGAAATACACCTACTGCTTCGAGGGTCAATTTCCCGGCCTCTTCCAGGGCTCACAAGCACCTTCAAAAGGCGCTTAGGGGAAGAAAAATCCAGCTCCTGTTCTACTCTGGTACACTCAACTTCCCACACACAAACCTTTAAGGTGGGTGTCAGTCGAAACAGCACAGCACAGACACGAACATGGGGAGACCAAAAAGGCATCTCCCCATCTTCACAAGGGCCACCACAGAACCACAAACTCTGACAAACCAAATTAATCACGAAGCTAATTGGCAGTTCCTGTTTGAGATAAACTATTTTCCTACAGCTTCCAGAGGCAACACAAAAACTCCAAAAACAAGTCGAACAGTCCACTTCCCCCTCCGCTCCCAGGAATGCGGCCACTTTGCACGTCGCGCCCCTCCTCCCGGACCCCAGCAAGCACACTCCCGGACCCTCCCTGGGGCGCAGACCTTGGGGTGGGTCCTCGGGGAGAGGGGCTGCCCGCTGAGCTTCCGGTTGCTCCCCCCGGGAGACCCGCCTGTCACAGGCTCTCGGAGTAAAAGTGAAAGAGAAAAAAAACCCCAGACTCGCCCACCGTGGCGGATAGAGGGGGAGTTTAGCAGAGAGTTGAGTGGCCCACAGAGGACTCAATTTCCCCCCTGCCCTCAACTGCCTGCTCCTGCTCTTCTCCGGAACGCGGCGTGCCGCCCCGGTCCGCGCAAGTCCCCCCACCCACATGGTGTGTCCCTCCTCATCAGAGCACATGAACTTTAAAATGGTGCCTCGGGCGGGGGAGCCCGACGGAAAGGAAGGGTCAAAAGGGCTCGGGGCGAGCGAACGGGTACTGGCGCCAGGAAAAGAAGCCCTGGGTGGCGGGTGGGGCTCCCGGGGTGACGCACACATCTGGGGGCCCGAGGGAGGCGCACCGGGCAAAGGTGGAGGGAGAAATGGAACGCGGCCCCTTTAAGAGGCCTTCACGGCGCTCAGGAACCGGGGGCCTCTCCTCCATCCCCGGCCCGGCGTGTGGGGCCCTTCCTGAGGGAGAACCATCTTCAGACCCGCTCCCCGGAGGCTTCCCTCACGCCAGGTCCCGCCCGGCCCTGCCCCGGGGCGGCGGCTCCTCCTTACCCCGCTGTCTGCCGCCTCCTCCCAGCTCTCAGCGACCTCCTCATCTTCCATCTTACTCGCCGCTTTCCCTCCTCCCCCACCCCCTCCCCGCGCCTGCGCCTTGAGGCGCGCCTCCGTCGCGGGCGCGGGCACGCAAGGCTTTACTCAATGGCCCCCGCCCCCGGCCAAGCCCGGAAGAGGCACCAGGCAAGGGCCCAAGAGCCCTGACACAGCCATCTTGGAAGGAGGCAGGGAAGGCAGAAAGCTGCCATCTTTCTTACGGGCAACGCGCTGTCTCTCGCACAGAATGGTAACTCAAGGGAAGTCACCGTCTTGGGCGGAAAGTGTGTTCTTTGAAACCATCTTTTCTAGGGACAGGCAATTACTGAAAACTTTCTTTTTCTTTTAAAGTCAGTCGTAGTTTTCCGAAATGCAGATTATAATTTCTTCAGAATTCTGAAAACATTTTTATACTTCAACAAAAGATGAAAAATATCTTCTGACACATAAAACATTTTATTGCAGAAATAATAAATAATCTATCTGATAGGGTGAAAATGCTTACAATATTTCCTGCTCATAAACCAGTATTCCAAACATCTATTATAACTATATCCTCTACCGTTAAGTTAAAAACGTGGGTTGATAGTATTGCACCTGGGCTGGGACAACCAGTGGGACTGACAGCTACTAAGGGTCTCCTAAAGCCAGACACAGTGGCTGGCATTTATAATCCCAGTTATTCAGGAGGCTAAGGCTGGGGGATCGCTTGAGCCCAGGAGTTCCAGGCTGCAGTGAGCTACCATCATGCCACTGCACCCCAGCCTGGGCGACAGAACAAGACCTTATCTATAAAAAATACATAAGTTCTGGATCTCTAATGACATAATTACATTAGTATAACCTTTAAAAATTATGCTTCTTCCTGAATGGTGTTCCTGTCTTATTTTTCTCTGCTATAGAAATAGAGACTTTGGACTTTGAAGTTCAACTTCAGGCACTTCAACTTGATCAAACTGTGTGATCTTATAAGGCCAGGCACGGTGGCTCACACCTGTAATCCTAACACTCCGGGAGGTAGGTGGATTGTTTGAGCTCAGGAGTTTGAGACCAGCCTGAGCAAGAGCAAGACCCTGTCTCTACCAAAAATAGAAAAAATTAGCCAGGCATGGTGACACATGCCTGTAGTTCCAGCTACTTGGGAGGCTGAGGCAGAAGGGTCGCTTGAGCCCAGGAGTTTGAGGCTTGAGCTAGGGTGATGCCATGGCACTCTAACTGGCACAACAGAGTTGAGACTCTGTCTCAAAAAAAAAAAAACCGTGTGATCTTATGCAAGTTACTTAAGGTTTTGGTGGCTCGGTTTCCCAAGTGTAACAAATAGAGACAATAATAATTGTAGCTACTTCAAAGGTAGATTGTAAGGATTAAATGAGTTACTTTGCTGAAAACCTAGAGCAGTGCCTGACCCATAGTAAGAGTTTTAGCTATTGTCATTTACAGGGTGTTTTCCATATCTGAGGAAGATTTGTAATTCTCTCTGTAATCATCCTTTCTTTCCCAAAACACAAAAGCAGGGGAAAAAAACAAACATTATGTTTTTATTCTTACTGACATGTTCCTGTAATCCTCTCAGCTTTAAAAACATTTCATTCAGTAGTGTTGCATTTGGCTGCTATAATCAAGTTATCTGAGTTGGAATGTGTTTTTTTCTCATGTTTTTGGTATGCCATTAATCTTTCTGAAGTAACATCTTCCTGTTGTGAAATTTTGCAATTTGTATTCTTAATGATTATTGTCATAAATTGCAATCATGTGTTAAATGTTACTGGTCTATTTAAAAGCTTAAGTGACATGATCACTAATTCTCGGTTTCATGACTTCTTGTCTCTGAAATATTGTTCATCTCTCAGATCTGTCCTTAGTCCACTGTTCTTACCTAGATGCTTGTACTATGAGCCACCCACTGTATGCTGAAGACTCCCAAAATTAACTTCTTAGCTGTGAACTGACCTGGTGTTTCCGATACTGACTCCTACAGTTCGGCTTCTTATTGCCGTCTCCCTGTGGATATGCCACTAGCAACTCAAATTCTCTGTGTCTAAAACTCAACTAATTCTCAGCAACTTCAAGGACAAAGGATTTTGTCTTGTTCACTCTCTGTATTACTTGACTATATTACTTGACACACATTCTCTTGTGAACCCATTCTTTTAACTGAATTATCCTAACTGGGTCTTGGCAACAGCAAGGTGGTTGCAACAATCAGACATTAACTTAAATCTTGTTCTTGGAGCCTAATTTGATTTTCCTAAATCCAATTGACTCCCAGTAGTTTTAGGCTTTGTAGTTATACCATATTACCAGCAGAGGGAGATCGTTTTTTACATTTCGCTATTAACATAGTGGGCAAGGACCCTTAACAAAGGCATTAGTTGGACATTCCCTGGGACTGAATTTATCCTTCCTTCCTTCCTTGGAAATCATTTGAGGATGCTGCAAAGGAAATAGCTTTTGTTCCATAAAAATGTGCAATCAGGAGGCCAGTCTCTTTTCTCTTTTTTTTTTTGAGACAGAGTCTCACTCTGTTCCCCGGGCTAGAGTGAGTGCTGTGGCATTAGCCTAGCTCACAGCAACCTCAAACTCCTGAGGCTCAAGTGATCCTTCTGCCTCAGCCTCCTGAGTAGCTGGGACTACAGGAATGCACCACCATGCTCAGCTAATTTTTTTCTCTATATATTTTTAGTTGTCCAATTAATTTCTTTCTATTTTTAGTAGAGACGGGGTCTCACTCTTGCTCAGGCTGGTCTCGAACTCCTGACCTTGAGCGATCCTCCCACCTCGGCCTCCCAGAGTGCTAGGATTACAGGTGTGAGCCACCTCGCCTGGCCAAGAGGCCAGTCTTAGTCATACAGATCCTTTATGACCTTGGGCAAGTCCCTTCATCACTTTTGGTCTGTTTCTTCAACTTTAAGATGAAGGATGGGACAAAATAAGCTCTCAAATTGAGAAAGTAGTAGCAGTTTCTTCCTTCAGAAATAAGCCCTACAAGCTGAGGCAAGCAGCATACACAGGTAGTGGTAGAGACCCTAAAACATGAGCTTCTCTTTCTTGTGAAATATGTTTGAGATGCCTTTCATATTTGGGGCTTGTGTTAGAGACCTGCACTTTTGAGTGTACCTTTGATACACCGCATAAAACACTCTAATATATAATGGGAATACAAGAGCAAAGCCCATAGTGAGATAACTTTCTATCTGATGCACAAGCTGAGGTTATGTAGACAGTTGTGTTAAGAACTAAGTGGCAACTTACCAGTATTTAAAATGTACATACTTTTTGACCCCAAGGATATCCATTGCTACTTTATTTACAATCACAAAAGACTGGAAACAAATTTTCCATCACTGGAGAATTTGTGAAAAAAAATTACGGTACATTCATACAAAGGAATAGAATGCAACTGTTAACAAAATTTACATGGTCCTAAATATACTGATACTAAGTCATCTCAAAGAACTATAGGTAACATTTTCACAAAAAGCAAGGCACAGAGAAATGTGTTTAGTATGCTGCTATTTGTATTAATAGGTTTATTTTATGTATGTATGTGTATGTGTGTGTGTTTTTTTGAGTGCATCTCTCGAAAGACTTAAGGAACTTGTAACAGTAGTAACTTTGGTGGAGGGGAGGGGCTGACCAGGTAACTGACTGATAGGATAGACTTAATTTTTTTTTCTAAAGAGACTGTGTTTGGGAATCTCAGCGTTGTGCAGACTGCATATTTCAGTTTTTCCACAATGTGGATGGTACATATGAGGATTATTTAAGGAAATTAAAGACTTTTTTTTAACTTGAAAAAAAAAAAAGAGACATGGTCTCACTATGTCACCCAGGCTGGAGTGCAGTGGCACAAACATAGCTCACTGCAGCATCCAACAATAAGGCTGAAGCAATTCTCCTGCCTTAGCCTCCCAAGTAGCTAGGACTACAGGTGCACACAACCACACCTGGCTAATTTTTCTTCTTTTTGGAGAGACAGAGTCTTGCTATGTTGCCCAGACTGGTCTCAAACTCTGGACTTCAAGCAATCCTCCCACCTCAGCCTCCCAAAGTGAGGTGTGAGCCACCGTGCCTGGCCTTAATTTTTATTATATGTCCTTTTGTACCTTTTGAAAGATGTACTATGTACCTATTCTAAATAAGTAAACACACGAAATGAATTTTAGTGCAGCCATGCATTGCTTAACGACAGGGATACTTTCTGATAAATTCATCGTTCATTAGCTGATTTCATCGTTGTGGAAACATCGTAGCATGTACTTACACAAACCTAGATGGTAGCATCTACTGCACATCTAGGCACAACCTGGTACAGCATGTTACTGAACAGCATACTGAAGGCAACTGTAAAACAATATTTGTGTATCTAAACATAGAAAAGGTACAGTAAAAATATGGTATTATAATCTTACAGGACTACTATCGTATATGTGGTCTGTTGTTGATTATCATGTGGTGCATGACTATACTTGATTATTGGGACCAACTCCGGAGGAAAACATCTTGTTTAAACCTGTTAGACTGTAGCCACCCCTCTCATGCTAACCTTATCCTTTGTCTTCTTGTCTCCAATCATATTTCAGTCAGCCTTCACACTGTAGAGATACTATTCTGAAACACTATTTTCATCATACATTATAGCCTCTCTGCTGACAAACCTCCATGACCCAGAAGGTAATTTCCAGTCTTCCTCCTGGTATTACAGGCCATGTATCAACTGGCCTCAATTTTATCTCCCTGTTTGTCAGAAGCAAGGTTCTGTAGAGTTCAAGAGGCTAGGCTTTGAAGTGAGACCACCTGGGTCACCCTGCCTGTGACCACAGGTGAGCTACTTAATTCCCATGTGCCTCAGTTTCATCATCTTTAAAATAAGCACAATAGTTGGGCGCAGTGTCTCAGGCCTGTAATCCTAGCACTCTGAGAGCCTGGGGCAGAAGGATTGCTTGAGCCCAGGAGTTTGAGGTTGCTGTGAGCTAGGTTGATGCCATGGCACTCACTCTAGCCCGGGCAAGAGAGTGAGACTCTGTCTCAAAAAAAAAAGAAAAAAGAAAAAAGAAAAAGACTCTGTCTGAGAAAAAAAAAAGAAAGAAAAAAACAAAAAATAAAATAAGCACAATAATGGCACCTACTTAGCAGTGTTTGGTATGTAATAAAAATACTCAACAAGCATCAATTGTGATTATTATCAAAGAATTTGCTTTACTATTTTTGTGCTTATCACAAGTTATAGTTTCTTGTTTTTTTTTTTTTTTTT
>CAUYRT010086043.1:0-27165 GCA_963574885.1 Lepilemur ruficaudatus | reverse complement strand
GACATGGTGGTGCATGCCTGTAGTCCCAGCTACTTGGGAGGCTGAGGCAGTAGGATCGCTTGAGCCCAGGAGTTTGAGGTTGCTGTGAGCTAGGCTGATGCCACGGCACTCTAGCCCAGGCAACAGAGGGAGACTCTGTCTCAAAAAAAAAAAAAAAAAGAAAAAAAGAAAAAATAGTTCCTGACCACAGAGATTGAAAAACTGTTTGAGACTAACATCATGTGATTAGACAAGTGCTTCTAATTCATCTCCTAATATTTTAAATTTTATATATTTTTCCTTCTCAGCCCTTATGCTGACGTCAATTTTTTTTCTTTTACACAACCAGAAAGAAGATATAGTCATATTTTTGAAACCATTGTCCTAGTAGAAAGAATTTATTCATATATGTTTAGTGTGCTTCCCAAGTTTGTTTTTCACTCTAACCATTTATGCACATGAACATATTCTACTTGACATGCTATCGGCAAAATCTAAACATTTGAATTTTATTTTTCATGAAAATAATTAGATATAAAATATGAGAACATAGCTTTCCATTAGACTGTAAAGTTTAGATATTAATAATTTACATTTGAAATTTAAACTAAGAATCTTAGGAATTTGATACTGGGTCTCATAAAAATCATTATTTATTCATTCATTTAGTGAATCTGAATGTCTTTGAACTTACTGGGATTAGAGTGATAAAGTTTAAGTGTTAGTTACCAGGTAGCTTTCAAGAGCTAAGGTGTAATTCTACTCACCAAATAAATAGTTATTAAGGGTTCCCTCTAAAATAGAAGTTTATATTTCCATTTCAAAAAAATTGTTGACAATTTGGTAAGATTAGTAAGGCAAACAATTAGTAATATAGACAATGGCATATTGTCTATTTAGAACTTAAATCCCCATTTTTAAAATATGTAGAGATAGTGAATAACATGGTAAAAGTACTAATTATGCAGGGAGAGTATCAGAACAGCACAACAGTTAGATTTCAAACAGCTTTAGGCAGCATTTCCCAAATCTGGCCACACACTAGAATTGCCTGAGATGCTGGGCCCCATGCTCCAGCATTTCCAATGCATTAAGTCTGCTGAGGCAATGATCAGTTCAGCTGCAGGTTTAGTGGTATTTAAAATGTGTCTTTGACACACACTTTGGAGGTACCTAGTTAGAGTTTAGCGGCACAGAGGTAAAATAAACAGAGGTAAAGTAGATAAACCATGATGGTTCAGAATGGTAAATGCAGAGTAGAGGTATGCAGAAGTTGCCCCCAACTCTGAGTGGATGGTTCAGGAAAGGTTTTTCTGAAGAGATAATGATTGCACTGAGTTTTGAAGGAAAATCAGGAATTAGCCAAACAGAAAATGAGGGCAAGTATATCTCAGTCAGTGAGCAACTTGTCCAAATGCTATTTTAATGATATAAGCCACAGGTGATACAGGCCAGAACTAAAGTAATTGTGGAGCTGAAAAGAAGACAGATTCTAGAGAGCCTGATAGATTAAACAGGATACATTTACGAGATTGGGCGTCCTTTTCATCCATTACCATGCACTGCCTTACTTGTTGTGCCACAGCCCCAAGAAACTAAAAGGCCACTCGTTCCTGACTTGGGTTCTTTGCAATGGCTACTCCTGCTGCCTGGAGTGGACTTTTTCTCCCCAAACCCAAGCTCTTTGAGTGGCTGGCTCCTATTCATCTGGTCCAAGCTCATCTACCATCACTTTCGGGGCCTGTCCTGAGTGCCGTCTAACCGCAACCCCTCTGATCAGCCTACCACTCTTGCTTGTTTTGTTTTCTTCATAGGACTTATTACAGTGTATTAATTGTCTACCTATACCAGACATGTTATTGCCAGGAACACAGGTGCTTAAAAATACTTGAGTGAATGAATAGATTAAGCAAATGAGTTATACAAGTGGCTTTTTGGATGGAGGTGGCTATTTTAAGTAAAAAGGACTTCATTTGAAAACACAGCTTCAGCCAAACCTATTGTCAAGGCAGACCTGGCGAGGTTAATGATTGCCAAAAAGTATATACACTCCATGAAGTGTCTACACTCGTGAAAAATCCAGTCAAATCATAAAACTTCCAAACTGGTATCTCCCTAACCTGGATGTCTTCCAAAATGAGGGTCTTAGTTAACGCACAATATCCTAAAAAGGGATTCTACGAAAATTCTTCTTAAAGTAATAGAATAAAAGTTATATTACCTATAGACCTTCCTATCACATTAAAAAGGCTTCCCTTTTTATTTAAAAAAAGAAAATTAAATATTCTCCACCTCTGTAATTTATGTATTACCTAGAAATAATCTAGATCCCTAGAACTTTTAATAAAATTCCAAACACCAACAGAAGTTTCGAATCTTTATAATTGTTACTTTGTAGGACTAAAATATTTAACTGCATTCTATCATTGTGTTTTGGATTAATTTCTTCTTGTAAAATATTCATTAATATCTACTATTTGAGTTTTGGGGCAGTATAATGAAAAAACTACAACCTATAGGGACTAATAGTTTGGGTGGTTCTTGCTTGACAATGAGATAGACAGTTGTAAAGAAACAGCCCATAAAATAGCAAAAATAAAAAATATATTTAAAAATAAGGGCAGTTATTGCTACATTGGCTAGGTTTTATTCTCATGAAAAAGAAAATTACCTTGGTGATAAGTCAATTGGCATTCCTTTCAAACTGTTTCTTTTTTTCTAATTGATTTTTTTTCTCCTTAGTTCCGAAAAGAAGTACAGTCAGCTTAAAAAGCCATGGAACAAAAAATTATTTGCCTTCTAAGAAAACCAACCTAATTGCCATAGTGTTAAGACTGTATACACTGGTCACCTACCTAGTTTGATCTCAGTGGTTGCTTTTTGGACATTTTATTCTGTAATGTAACTCAACTGTCATCTTACTTTTCATGGTTCTGACATTAATAACACTGTCTTTTTTAAAAAAAATGGTTATATATATATAAACACACTTATCAACTGTTCTTGAAATACTACATATGGAATACCTGGCCCAGGTCTCCCACTCTGTAAAAATTTAACAAGTATTATTCCCTGTTGGTCTCCTCATCCCTCTTCCTGGTATTTTTAATGCAGTTGTATATTGTATTCCAAGGTGTAGAAGAAAGGAGATATATTCTACTTATTCGTCATATGTAATAAAAAGTGGAAGAAAATTAAAGATACTTTCCTGACCCCAATCAGAATAATCAAAGTGTGTTGGTATTTTGAAATGATGTATAGGTGTGGTTCCATTCAAAATAAAATGTTAAGCTCCATACTGGAATTTAGCTAAATCTAAATGATAGTAAGTTAGAGAATGGTGAGTGCAACATACATTTCTATTCATTCATTCACTGATTTGACAAAATATTTAATTAGTACCCACTATGTGGCAGGTCCTGTTCCAGGTACTGTTTTATATACAACAATGAACAAAATGTACAAAACCCTTGCCCTCATGGAGCATACATTTTGATGAGAAAAACAATAGGCAAAATAAATAAATGCTCAGTGATAAATGCTATGGAAAAAAAGCAAGGAAGAAAGCTCACATAAGGGTGTAGTATTGCAAAAATATATACATAAATACATATAAACACATTTTACATTTTTTAAGTATGTAAAATGTTTAAGTATTAGAAAAAAATTTATTTGTCATATCATATTATTTATATTTACTTATAAATTTCATACCTGTTAAATTTTAGGGAAGTTTATCCTTGTTATAGATAAAAGTATATATGTTCAGCAGTTCCATGGTTTTTTCCCACACACAATTAAGGGAAATTTTCACAATGGGTGATAAGGACGACTTGGTGATACCGGCAGTAATAACAGTTAACTCTTACTAAGGGTGTACTGTGGGCCAGGCACTATCCAATTTAAGAATTGTCTGAGAGATTAGATGCTTATCACTTTATCTCCATTTTATATATGTGGAAACTATGCACAGAGAAGTTAAGCATCTTATCCAAGATCACACAGAAAGTAAAGCCAGAGCTAAGATTTGATTGCGGGTGATTTAGCTCCAGAACTAGCACTTTTAACAATTAGATATTATTACATACTGCTTGTAGATGTGAAGACTTAAAAAATTTGGTAAATGGAAAAGAAGGAGTTAACATCATGAATAATGAGTGAGAAGGAAGATAGACATACTGGGCTTAGGGTAAGCATTAAAAAGTAATCTAAAAGAAATTATAATTGAGGAGATTTAAGGAAATCATATAGAGAATATTTAAAATCATCTGTATAATGTACCGTAAATAACTTCACCACCAACAAATGGAAAGACAAGTCAAAGATACAGAAATACACTCAGACTGTAATCTATGAAAAAGAAATTTAGAATACAGTTTTTAAAAATTAGGTAAATCATTTAGATTTAATAATGACTAATAGTGAAAGAAAATAGGAAAATTAGATTAACAGAATTGTAGGCCTAATTAGAGTTGTCAGGCTAACAGCTGATAAATGACAGTATGGGAGCTGTGTGAAGAGTGCATCAGCCAAGGTTCCAGCAGAAAATTAAGCCCTATGGGAAATGATCTGAATGACTCTTTTTTCATTTCTCAAGGGTGATTTGTGGTTAGTACAATTCTTGATTCATCCCTGGGAAGTTAATTCATTACATACAGTGGATGCCTCAAGGCATTAAGATTCTCCCTCCCCTGTCTTTTATAGGGGATAAAAGAAAGTTTTAGGGACCAAGGGAACGTATGAGAACTAAACGTGGTCAATGTTCATTTATGTTACAGGTTAGTTTTCAGAAATTCATCTGGGTCTTACCTAATCCAGTTAAGGGGGACTATTCCATATATAATGTATAAAAGTGTTAGAATTTAAGATTCTGTTATTTCACTAAATAAACAAAATTATGATGCAGCAAGAAAATAGCCTTCACTATGCTATTTATAATCCCAACTGTGTATTTTATTTCCAGGGAACCTTTTATTATTTTATCAGGAGGTTTGTCATATGATACTGTAGGAAGAAGACCTTGCTTAACAGTGATGCATGGGAAAAGTACTGCTGTGCTAGAAATGGACTATTCAATTGTTGATTTTCTAACACTATGTGAAACACCATACCCAAACGGTAAGTTTTGCAACTTTAAAACTCATTATCTATAGATACCTGATATTCAAAACAAAGACCTATATGTTGTCTAAGTAGTTTTCTTGTCCTACTGTGCTAGTTCTGGGGAAGAGATGCTGTATTCATAACCTCGCAAATTTCATTTCAGAAATTTTTAAATTAACTTTATCATTTAGTATTATATGTTAGTAGTAAGCGCTTTTGAAGGATAAACAACACTATCCATATTAAGAAACATTTTAAAATTCTGTAAAATATTATATTAGTTAGAGTTCTCCAGAGAAGCAGAACCTGTAGGAGACAGAGATTGATTGATTATTTGATTGATTGAGTTTAAGGAGTTAGCTCGCACAATTATGGGGGCTGGGAAGTCTGAAATCTATAAAGCAGGCTAGCAGGCTGGAAATTCAAGTAAGAGTCCATGTTGCTGTCTTGAGTCTGAAATCTGCATGTTGAAATCTCAAGTATGGCTTCTGTGTTGCAATCTTGAGGCAGAATTACTTCTTCACTGGGAAACCTTACTCAGTGCCCTAAAGGCCTTCATCTGAGTGAATGAGGTCCACTCATTCAGAGGATAATCCACTTAAAGTCTACTGATTTAAATGTTAATCACATCTAAAAAATACCTTCACAGCAACTTCTAGACAGGTGTTCAATCAGACAGCTGGGAGCAGCATAGCATAGACAAGTTGACATGCAGAATTAACCATCACAGCCTGCGTATATGATTCAAGAGGAATTTAAGTCTGAATCTTTCTTACTTCCCTTCAAACTCAATGAGGTGTAAAGATGTAAGGCATTAACAGGCACATACAAAACATCCAAGAAAGATATTAAAGTATTATAATAGAATTCTGTTGGGTTCCTATGTGATCAAATAGTGATAATTGTTGTGTGGTGTTCAGATTTAAATTTTGGTTTTGTTGTATATGTACAGCTTAAAATGTCCAATACCATAAAAGTTACTGTGAGCTTCTTGTTTTACTCACTTTTATAAAGGTAAAATAATTTTGAATGGGTTATTAAATAGATTTATCTCATCTAAAATATACTAGCTTTAAATAATATACATGCATAGGATCAGAATGTTAACTACTCAAATAAATAAAACCAAGCAAGAAATGTTTATTATCTAATTTGCTGTCTGCTTACATTTTAAAAACTATTGTTCATGCATTATTTTCCTATTTTAGATTTTCAAGAACCATATGCTGTGGTTGTTCTTCTAGAAAAGGATTTAGTACTTATAGACCTTGCACAAAATGGGTAAGAAAATTTGGTGAGCAATTCTATCAGTATATGGTTGAAAAAAGATCCCTTTAGCATAGGATTGGCTATTTCATTTCTTTGTAAACCCTACTTTTATGTCCATAATCTGACCTCTTTTTAGAGCTCCAGGCCTACATTCCTAATTATCTCTCAAATTTCTCTATAATGTTGAATCTCATAGAATTTACATTTTTAAGTGAAAATTTGTTTTATTTCTGAAATTTTATATGATTCAACCTGATACTTGGAATCCTGGGGCCCAGGAATCAGCATGTCCAAAACTGATCACCTCATGATTTACCAATAAACTCTTTTAGTTTCTCTACCTCTGTTCACTTTTACAATGTGTGGTGTGTACCGTTGTCAGATCAGTTTTACATGCAGCACCAATTTTGTTACTGTCCTCTTTAAACCTTGGTTTGCCATTATTTTTTGATTTAAAAATACCTTCTTAGCCTGCTACTACAAACGGTAGAATTCAGGGTCCTTTCCAACCTGATCTCTCACTATTTTCTCACAGGCTTATTCCTTGGGAACGCTGAACTTTGTGTTCAACAGACTTCACACTTCCGTGTCTTCTGTTATATAATTCCCAATAACTAAAACACTACACTTGTTTCGCTGCCATTTAAAATCCACGTAACTTTCAAAGTCAGCTTTCTTTTCTTTTTTAAGCCTTTCCTGTCCTGTCTTTACCAGATACATCAATTAGATCTGTAAATCCCTACCATAGTTTCTTCATGACTTTTCATGATATTTGCCATATTCTGCTTTTCCTGTCATAGATGATAACATGTTTACTTATAAATTCTTTGACTTGTAAGCACATTGTAGTATTTATTTGTGTCTCTGGAGAAATAATCATTAAGCATGGTTTTAATTGCGTTTATCCGTTCAGTATTTCAGTGTTTCTCAATCAAGGATGATTTGCCCCCCAGGGGATATTTGACAATGTCTCTGGAGACATTTTCGTTGGAGCTGAGGGTATTGCTGCTTAGCATCTAGTGGGCAGAAGACAGAGATGCTGCAAAACATCCACAATGCACAGGACAGTCCCCCACATTAGGAGTTATCTGGTCCAAAATGTGAATAGTACTGAGATTGGGAAACCCTGAAGTAGGTGAACGGTATTATTTACCTGATCTTTAAACAATCCTAAATACACTGCAGCTTAGCTTAAAATAATCTATTGTGAGGGTTTTTTTTCTTTTCTAAAATAACAAGACCATTTGAAAATATTACTTCTATGTAACAGTCCTAGAATAACTTAATATGATTTTCTTTTATTTTTTTCCCCTTAGACAAGTTTTTCAAATAATTGAGACTTTTCACATGTGATCTGTACTGAGATATATTTAAGTCAAAGAACATACTATGCAAGTAACCTGTGACTAGGTATTTTATTGAGCAAAAGTGTCAATTAAATGTATAGTAATAATGGAATCATTGAACTAAGGAAATGCCTGTGTTACAAAGAGAAAAAAGTTGCTTGCCATTTTATTAATGCATGTTGTTTATGCTTTATCTTCTGGGGAAGGGGGGTAGTAATAGTTGGATTCATTTTGTAGTCTATAAAGGACTTTTCTCTCCTCTATTTTTGAAATTTGTTTTCAGTGGTAAACTGACCTAATTTTTGCAGATTAGCCAGCCACTTTGCACTTTTTAGATTTTCTTAGCCAGTTTCTTGTTTCTGGAAGTTTTTAAGTAGCTGTTCTCATTCTAAGAACTTTAAAACCAGACAAGCAATATTATTGTATATTTTGATCGATTCTACTTTAATTTTATGATGTTTAAAAGCATTTTTTGCTTTATTTAATAAAATAACTTTATATCTAAAAAACATTTATGGTGAAGTTTTATTTTAAGTTATTACTAAAACAAGAGAATATTCTGAATTAAATATTGGACTGATATCATACTGATGGAGAGGTAGGAATTGAAACTTTGTATTAGCCCTGCTAATTTAAGGATGATGTATCTGTTATTGATAACTTAATGGTTAAGAGAACAGTTTAAATTCTGTTTTTACTTCGTGCTAACTGGCATGCCTTTGACACATTATTCTCTCCAAGCCTTTGTTCTTCAGTAAAATGCCTTCATCATAAGTTTGGTGCAAGAAGTAAATGAGATAAATATGTTTATTTAAAGCACTTAGTCTGTTTATGGCACATGGTATATAGTTGCAACTACAGCTTTCTGTTTACTTTTCTAATTGCACATCTTTTATTATAAAATACCTCAGTAGTGGGATTTTTTTTTGACTATTTACATAAATTAAATCAATTTAATCTCTATGGTAGAATGTAGATTTTTAAATTTTCCTTTTTGTATTAATCCTACATTACAATTCATTACATTAATGAATATTTTCCTTTTTCCTGTTGTTAAAGATATCCTATATTTGAAAATCCCTATCCTTTGAGTATACATGAGTCCCCTGTTACATGTTGTGAATACTTTGCTGATTGTCCTGTGGACCTTATTCCTGCACTTTATTCAGTTGGAGCTAGACAGAAACGTCAAGGTTACAGCAAAAAGGTATTGAATATGAGCCTCAGTGTTTAATGTTACATTGTAGTATTTTGTATTTATTACCTTGGAGTGTTTGATAATATTGATACCTTTCTATAGAAAATATATAGAAAATCATTTTTGGAAGCAAAATATGTTGTTCACTATTTTTTTATGTTGCTCAACCTTCTAAATCCATCCATGTTTTTAGGATTTATTTGTAGGTTGGATTTATGTTATATGTGAATGTATATAGTATGCTTGCAAGTTGCTTTATACAGTGATCTTTTTTTTTATAGGAGTGGCCCATCAATGGAGGTAATTGGGGCTTGGGTGCTCAAAGTTACCCAGAAATAATTATTACAGGGTAAGTAAAAGTCTGTTTTCAGCATGCAAATCAATAATAGCTAAATATAATTGATTAAGACTACATGAATTTTAATTTATTAGACAGGTAGAGCTTTCCTTTATGTTGTAACGTAACAAGTTACAGTCAAGAACCTAGCAATTTACCCTGATATTTTACCTTTTTACTCATTTTGTTGGACTATCTTTTTAAATAACAATATACATTTAAATAAGGAAAGAATGTAATTTTCTTTTATTCATCACCTTTTAACTTACTTGCTTTCCATAGGCATGCTGATGGGTCAGTTAAGTTCTGGGATGCTTCTGCAAGTAAGTGTTTTGAGTGTTTATTTTTTGTTATATGTCACATAGTAATTTCTTTTATATATCCTGTTTTTAATAATGGCATAACCAACGTTTAATTTGAAATTCAGAGGCTACAAATTTTGATGCTTGATTTATCAAGTATATGAGTTTAGAATTTTTAATAGAGTAAAAATAGTCTTAAGGATATTAGTAAATCAAGAGTAATTCTGAACAAAAGTATTCACATTTTTTTCTTCAAAATTTCTTCGGACCTCTTCCTGACTCAAAGATAGGGTAAACAGGAATATATTCCAATCAACAGAAATTTCTAGAATAATTTTAATGCCTGACTCTAAGCTTATATCTCAAAAGATCCTGTTGTCTGTGCAAAATATATCTGGTGGTTACATAGTAGCAAAAAGGGAAAGAATACCTTTAATATTAATGTTTGCAAAGCATGCATGGCAGGTATTCAGTGGTAATCCAGTTAACTCAAGATATGTTATGTTTTGTCATGTAGGAGTATTTGCTAATATTGGTACTGTACTTTTTCTAGAAAAAATATGTAGAAAATTGTTTTAGTAATCAAAATATGTCCTTTATTATTTTCATTGTGTTTATGTGTTTTTTTCCCTAAAATCTTTTTGTTACTCATTTTTTTCAAGTTATATAAATCTATGCTGGTGGTTATTTTTTAATGAATACAATGAGTACATGTTTTTTTGGGCAGTGAGAACAATGAATAAAGTATTTAAATGTAGAATAGATTACTATAATGTAGACAGAGAAATGAAAATATGGTTTAGGTAAATATAGGCTATTTTCTGTACATAGTATGACTGATTAAAAATTACCTTATATTTGATCTCTTTTGTGTTAAAATGTCTAACATATTACCTTTTTTCCAGTAACTCTACAAGTATTATATAAACTAAAAACATCTAAAGTATTTGAAAAGTCAAAAAATAAAGATGACAGGCCAAACACAGACATTGTAGATGAAGATCCATATGCCATTCAGATCATCTCCTGGTGTCCAGAAAGTAGAATGCTGTGCATAGCTGGAGTTTCAGCTCATGTCATTATTTATCGATTCAGCAAACAGGAAGTGGTTACAGAAGTCATTCCGGTAATAGTCTCTCAATTATTTTCAGTGTCAAGTGTCTGACATTTTTAAATTTGTGGATTGTTTAGAAGACTATTGGCAGTCAGTTTGTATAGAATTTTTTAAAACACCTTGATATATACATTGCCATCTCTCTCGTGAAAACTAGCATATTTTTGCATGTCTTTGTACTAAATATTTAAATCCTTAAGTGCATTGTATGTTTCATTTAAGAAAAGTGAACATGAATATGAGTGTACTCTAATTTGATATCAACAAAAGTGGCATAAATTCTAAAATCATGCATGCACGCATGTGTACCCCCATACATACGTGCATTTTTAAAAAGCTGAGTCAGAAACATTTTCTTCCCTGCGAAATCCTTATATAGAGAAATGTTGCTAAATTTTTACCTTTAAAAATATTCTTTCCACTGAGGTTTGTGTGTGAGTGTGTGAAATTGTAATGAAATGAATAGTAATTATTAGGATAGGTAAACTGCCTTACTTTTATAATAATAGATGCTTGAAGTTCGATTGTTATATGAGATAAACGATGTGGAATCTCCAGAGGGTGAGCAGCCACCACCTTTGCCAACACCTGTGGGAGGTTCCAATCCTCAGCCCATTCCTCCTCAGTCTCATCCATCTACCAGTAGCAGTTCATCTGATGGGCTTCGTGATAATGTACCTTGCTTAAAGTAAGTTATAAAAAATTACAGAGTTGTTTTGGATATTTTAATTTAGATAAATTGTAGGTATTAGTAAAGCTGCAGTAGCATTGTGCTATGATGGAGCAAAACAGTATAAGAGTGGCTATTCCTTTGTTTTGCTGTAGTTAATCCCACTCATTTTCCATGGCATCAAGAAGAATATGATTATATTTTATGATTTTATCCTTAAAATACTACAGTTTAATCTCTAAACATTCTAGTAAAGCAGCATGGGTCTTTCCTGTATATATCACTCAATCTTCTACATCTATTAAGTCTGAATTTATGTGTAGATTGGATTTGTAGATTGCTTTCTACCACTCTGAAAATTCTGGTCTTTTTCAGTCTTAAAGACTCAATCATTTCATAATCATTTTCTTATCTTTTTCTGAATTTTTTCTAGCACCAGAGTATCTTTATTTAAAAGCTTTTATTACAGCATTCCAAATTTAAATACAGGGATCAATCTTGCTTTTATAGAAGGATAAATTGGAAAAGGTTTTCTTTTTTCTGTCCAATTTATATTATTAAGTGGTTAATCTTTTTAAGATACGGGCAGAAAAATAAAACAATGAGTAAAGAATTAAAATCGTTGAAGAATTACATGAAGACTGTGATTAAAAGTATTATATTTCAGGAGAAGTCAATCAGGATAATGACTGGAACATGGTTCTAGAAGAGATCAAAGAGATTCAGTAGAACAATGGGGGACAGAAGCCAAACTGTAGTAGGTTTGAGGTAGGGAAAGTGGTAAGTAAGAGAGAGAATTTGCATTTATTAAAAGAACCAGGCTTTGCCTTATTTTGCTTTAGATCGGCTCAAATCTGTTCTATTGGTGGAGAATTTAACAGTTGCCATCAAGAATGTCTGTGATCAAAAAATGCATTCACACCAAAGATAAGACAAATAGATATTTTTATATCACAATCATTTAAAAAGTACAGATTTTTAAAACATTCTTTACATGATTGCCAAAATTCAGGGTTGTACATTCTAAGCCAGTGTTTCTCAACTGGAGTAATTTTGCTCCCCCGGGGACATTGACAATGTCTGGAGACAGTAGTAGTAGTCACATCAGAGGGAAGAGGGATGCTATTGACATTTAGTGGGTAAAGACCAGGGATGATGCTAAATACCCTACAGGGTGCAGGACAACACCCACAACAATAAATTACCCAGCTCAAGATGTCAGTAGTGCCAAGGATAAGAAACTCTGATCTAAGCAATATAAGCATTGAGGTTAAGCAGCTGCATTTCTTAGGAAGGTCTGAAGTTTCTCTCTTTTCTTCTCTTTCCCTCTCTCTCTTTTTCTACCTCCCTCCCTCCTATACTAACACACACATCTCCTTTTAGCTACGGTTTAGCACATGTTTAGCTAGAAAGAGACTTGGGAATACAGAATTCTACATTTTTCCCTCTTTGATACTGACTTGGTACTACTTTACTTTAAACTTAAATTTGTTAACTTTCCATGAATGCCCTTTCTTCTGATTTAAATTTGTTTTTCCAAGATATTTGTTTAATCTTTATAAGCATATAAAGTACAGTTTGTCTTTTGAACATATTTTGTAACATATTTCTGTATTTCTGTAGCAGTTTTAATCAATTACCGAAGTGACATTTTAACAACATAATTCCATATAAATATACGTTATTATCTTCAGCAAAATTGGAATACTTTAATTTGTACTTTATAATTTCTTACGCCTCCAAATGTTCTTGGGCTTGTGGCCAGAGATCCAGCAGTGTAAAACATTAAATTATTTTCCTACCTGAAGAGTAAGTATCATCACTGCCTTGCTTTCTCAGGATGGGTTAGGTCAGATGAAACAGTACTGATAGGAGCAGCAGTACTATTTGGACCAGAGTGACAAGACCTCTTACCTTGGCATTCTAGGTTAAAGTTAAAGGCAGACCTAATAGGTGAGACCTTGTCCTCTGCTCTTAGAAAGGTCTTTTTCCAGTTTTTTTGCTGACTGAAAGAACAGGAAGAATAGTTAAAGTAACAACCAGGATTAACTTTTAAAACTACGAGCCAGCAAACCAAAACAGATCTGTAATATCCAAATCATTTTAAAAGGTATTATTGACTTAATTCTGCAACTATGAGTTTTCTTTGCTGTTCGTGGACTTAATATGATGGTATGGCCAGCCATCTTATTGGTTGGGACAACAATTCATATTGTGATGGTCTGTTTTGGCACAGCATTAATCTTTTACAATTATTTAGTAGGATATCACTTAATGTAGGAATGCTTTTTACTGCTATTTTAAAATGCTTTTTCAGGGAAGTCCTGGTAGCCACAAAATCTCATAGGCCAATCCATTAATATTTTTTTGTAAGGAGAATCCTTTTTTGTTGTTAGCATTAACTATTAACTTTTATGTATGAATATACCTTACCTATCCTGAGAATGTATGCACAATTACATATAAACAAATATTTTCTTAATCCTAAAAAAATTAATATGACTGATTTGATGCTAATGTTCTTTTGAATATCATTATGGACTCCTAGCTTTTTAAAAAAAAAAAAAAAAAACAGGCAATTTATTTTAATTTATTGAATTTGATTAACCTAAAGTGATTTTGTCACAGTTTGCTAGAGGAAGCTTCTTTTAAGTTGGTATTTGCGAATTCGTAGCACTACCTTAGAACTTTTTTGACAATCCTTGATTTCTGTTAAGATGTTCTAGACTTGCCTTGAACTCTGGTCATCCTCTCACATAGAATCAGCTACTCCAAGAAGTCATAGGTCCTTTCAGTGGAGACTAGAGTAACAGACTAAAATATGATTTCTAGAAATGTGTGTAACACTGTTTTTAGTAAGCACTGTGTTGCTATAATAGACTGCCTGGTAACAAGAGCAAAAAAAAAAAAAAAAAAAGCATTTTTTAAAAAAAAAATAATTGAAACTCTTTTACTTCTCACTGAATTTTCACACTACTTTTTAACTGCAGTCCCCAACCCCCAGAAGGCAGACCAGTACCAGTTTGTGGCCTGTAGCCTGTTAGGAACTGGGCTGCACAGCAGGAGGTGAGCTGCTGCTAGCTAGCAAGGGAAGCTTCATCTGTATCTATGGCTGCTCCCCATCACTTGCATCACCACATAAGCTCCACCTCCTGCCAGATCAGCTGCAGCATTAGATTCTCAAAGGAGTGCAAACTCTGCTGTAAACTGCACATGCGAGGGTTGTAGGTCAAGTGCTCCTTATGTGAGTCTAATGCCTGATGATCTGAGGTGGAGCTGAGGCAGTGATGCTAGTGCTGGGGAACAGCTGCAAATACAGATCATCATTAGCAGAGAGGTTTGACTGCACAATAAATATAATGTGCTTGAATCATCTTGAAACCATCTCCACCCCCAGTCCATGGAAAAATTGTCTTCCATGAAACTGGTTCCTGGTGCCAAAAAGGTTAGGGACCACTACTCTATAATGTAACTAATTAATTTTTTAACCTCTTTCCCAAAGCAGTCTTCTCCTATAATTCGATTAACTGGATTTTTTCCTTTAACTGTCATTAACAAAATTAATTCTAAAATTAGAGTATTAAAATTATCACTAATAGTAAAACTACTAGATGAACACTAAAATATAGCATTACAGTTGTCTTTTAGACCTTTGAGCATATTTAAAGGGATGTGTAGTCAAGTTACTTTGTTTTGAGTTATGCTAACCTCATATATTATATAATACAATTTTATAAAATCATTACATCTTGAGACTGTTAATGTTTTAAATGATAGTTCTTTTTTGGAAGCAGCATTTTGTATCAGATAGAGGTAAACTGTCTTATCGCTCTATTGTATGAGATGGATGTAACTCTCCATCAGTTCAAACTTTAAAGACATGCATGAGAGATTCAGCCAGTATCTAGCCACCTGTAATTGCTTCTTAGTGTCTACAAAGCAATCCAGTAATTATACTACTCTTTATCCATCTGTATTCTTAACACGTAAAGAAATAAAATAATTTCAGGTGATGACAAAAATATCACCTTAATTATTCATAAAGATAAAAGGTGCCAACGAGCGCAAGAGCAAAGTGGACTCCCTAATACTGACTGACCTGCATACAGAAGCAGCCTTATCCTCCCAGTCATGGCAGCATCAAGCACACAGCCTTTGCAGGAACAGAGGAGAAAATGCAGCCGTGGGCAGACTTGCTCCCAAACGGACACAGGGTGAGGGCAAACTAAACAGACCTCGTTAATTCTTTCCATATTTACCATCTACATGAGGCACTCCACCTTGCCTGAAACAGAGTCAGAGGGGACAGAGAGAGACCTAGGAGCACTTGCCTGATTTTTTTTTTTTTTGTGGTTAAATGAATAAAAAATTCTTACTCACTTTAATGTATGATGTTATGTATTGGTGTGTTAAACTATAAATTTAAATTACAATATTAAAGCTTTAAAATTTGAATTTTAACACAAGTATAAATAAATCATAATAAAGCATATCATAAAGTAAGTACTCATAGAGTTATGATTATTTTGATCCTTATTTTAGGCTTTAGATAAAACCCATGATCAAGAATGTATGGGCAGATTGTAAACACAGAGATTGCATGATAACTCTATTTCTTTTTCTTCTTCAGCCATTATGTTAAAATTTATTTATGGTGTCGATAATTCTCTAGAATTACCTTACTAAAGGACCAGTGTTTGGAGGAAGAATCTATATTCAGGGATATATCAGAGACGGATACTAGTTTCTTAGTAGAATTTTATATAAGCCAGTGAAAGATATAAAGTACAAGTTTTTGAGATTTTTGTCTAAAATCCATATATTAATTAGTAACTACTTTTAAAATCACGGGCAGTTTAAGTTATACCTCATTTTTTTAATAGTCTTTCAGATAAATGCAGGTATTTACTAACTTCATATTGTTTAGTCCACAAATTGTTTTAGTCCAATTTCTTAAAGTAAGAAATATAACAAAAATTGATATTAAAATATAATATTGAGGTTTTTCTGTTTTTCATACAAAATACCTTTGTGCATGATTGGTTTCTTTGAAGAAACATTTTCAAAGCAGCTGTTTGATTTGTTCCTTTTACAAATGAAAGTTTATGTTTTTATTTAAGTATTTTAGTTGTTCCTTTGCAGAGTATTTGTTTAAATAGATAATCATTTTGAAAGTCTAAGGCCTCTAAATATCACTTTAACATTTAAAATACATTTGTACAGATTATGGAGCTTTTGATAAAAGTTAACAGTTTGTCTTTAAATAGTAAACAAATTAACTTAAATATATTAAAAATAGTAAAATGATAACTTATATCTAAAACCAGTGTGTATATTGTACTTGGATGTCAAAATAAATAAATAAATAAATAAAACCAGTGTGGACATAAAATGTAACACCCCCTTCTCATTTTAAAGGTTTAAAATCTAACTTAACTGCTGCCATTTCTTGATCAGGTTTCTGATTTTTTTACCAGTTGGGGATTTTGCATCAGGTTTAGCTGGCTTTTGATTTTTGCTTAAGAACATTGTTTATACTAACTAAAATTAGAGTTCTGTGTGTCCTGTTCACTTAAATATTAAATGGACTCATATATGCATTCCTAAAATTATCCCTGGAATGACTGTTCCTGCTCTTGAGAATTTAATCTAATGTGCACATTTAATATGCCAGAGGGAGGGAGGATACTTCCTTGAGCCTTAACTTTTATACCTAATTCATACAAGGAGAAGATAGCCTACTCAGGCTCTTCAGCCTATTTCTATGACAAGGCTGTCTCTAGGAAAAGATGAAATGCCTCAATCTTTAATTTTGTCGAGATGGACAGCTGCTGCTGATTAGTGGCTATTTCCCTGTGAGAATTTAGAAATTTTGCCTCGGTGAGTATACAGTTCTGAATGCACTGCCTTGCAAACCTTGCACAGCCAGAAGTGACTCTAGCACCGGAAGTGACTCCGTTTTAGGTGTACCCTCAATGATTCACATTTACCCTGAAGTCTGGACAACCTACTAGCAAATATGTCATCCAAAGTTCAGGCGTCACGGTCTGTTCTCACTAGAAATACCAACTAGCGATTCAGAAGTGTTCTCACCTCTGAGTTTGGTGTTAGCAGAGTCAACACTGAGTAGTCTTCCTGCTGTCCTTTCATACACTGTCACTTCCAGGCTTTTACATATGTTTTGCTAGAGCAAGTGTTGGGAAAAGAGTTTGTGCATTCAAAAGCATTCTCAAAGTCACATCAGCTTTTTTAATAATAAAGGTAGTCATGCACAAAAATAAATTGTTCACGTTTTTTTTTTAAAAATATATCTTTCAAATCCACTTGAAATTTTCTGTTACAAATATAAGGTATTGTGTCAGAAAGTCTCACACTGTTATGAGCCCTTCCTTGGCTCCCTTCTAACGTGCTTGTCACAAGTTTAACCAACGTAAGGTAAGCATGAACTTACTATTCGTGAGGTTTGGGAATGCGTTTAACTACCTCCTGCTGAGTAGTTCTACTTGTAGGTCTTACCATCACCTCAGATCCCATCAGACTGCCATCCTCAGACTACCATCAACCACATGGTCCCCTAAAACTACCTCTGCGTCCTGCCGTACATTTATTTTTCTTTCTTCCTTTCCTTCTTTTCCTTCCTTACCCTCCGTTCTTTTTCTTTCTTTTCGACTGTAGAATCACTCTACTCGTCCTCTTCTACCCTACCTCTAATCAGCCTCCGGCTCATTCATTCATTCAGTAAATAATTGAGTACCTCCTTTGCCCCAGAATATTAAAAGTAACTGCAAGCTTACTGCCTTCCTGAAACTTAGAGCCCTGTCCATTCTTACTCCATGATATGTTTCAAATCTGCCTTTTTCTTGTTTCACATCAGAATCACAGGAACTTCCTAATTGGCCTCCGTATTCTACTTCATCTTACACAATGTCCACCAAATTAATCTTCCCCAAAGATTTCTTATAAACCTTCATTGGTTTTAATTCTTTAATAATGAAAATGTATTACTTTTGTATAATTTGACCGTCTACAGACTACTTTCATAGTTACTCACAACTTCCTCGTATTGTAGTTCCATAGTAACACTCCCACTTTTCAGAAGAAAAGACAGCTGCTGGTAAGTGACAGAGCCAGGACTCACACTCCAGCTTTGCCAGAACCCAGAATTCCTTCTACTGTCATCAAACCTTTGTGGCCAGGCCTTAAAGACCCTCTAAAGTCTGGCCCTGGCCTATCTTGCTATACTGTTTTGTCACCTTTTCTATGCATACCTTCCACTGTGACCAAACTTATACTTATTAATCCTTGAATATGGGTTTTCTGCTGCTTGTTGTTGGAATATGTTTTGCAAGAGCAGTTTTTGTTTTTTTTTTTTTTTAGCACTGTTCAGCAATTTTTAGGGAAAAAGTCTGTACAATCAAAGATACTGTCACCTCAAAGTCAAAGAAGATTCGTTTTCTAATAAAAGTAGTCACACAAAAAATACGTTGCTAACATTTGTTTGAAACTCATTCTTGTGTGTTTGGGGCCTGTTTTCATTTAGCACAATCATGTTTTTATTATAAGTTTTAAATCTGCTTTTCTGACTTATACTTTTTACTAACTTGATTTTTTCCCCCTCTTTTTAACTCCTAGGCTGCTGCTGCTCCTCAGCTTTCACCCCCGTGTCTCCCAGCCCTTCTGTCATCCCTCCCTTTCCTTCTTCCCCACTTCTCACCTTCTCTCCTTCTCCTCTGCCCTCCTCCCCATTTTTATATGTGCAGTTTGCGTATGATTTCTTATTTTTATTTACATACGTGTTTAGTCTTGCTCACTAAATTAAATGTTTATTGATGATAAGATTCTGATTTTTATAGTTTTAAATATCTAGTATAATTTCATATAAAAAGTTATTTTATATGGCAATTTATATATGACTTTATAATTACATAGGCTAATAAGATAATTTGAAAATGGGTTAAAAGGTAACATGTTTTTTCTTTATTTCAGAGTTAAAAACTCACCACTTAAACAGTCTCCAGGTTATCAGACAGAACTAGTTATTCAGTTGGTGTGGGTGGGTGGAGAACCACCACAACAAATAACCAGCCTGGCAGTCAATTCTTCCTATGGACTGTAAGTATAAGTTGTATTTTTCTCATCCTTTCTTAGTACTCCATACATCATTTTATTTTTAAAAATAGAAAGGATGGTGTTTGTTATATCATCACCTAAAATAGTGGTGTACAACTTTAATTTCAGACCAAATTCAGTATGTTTATTTGGAACATAATTTTGTCCAGAATAACTTACTCTGGGTAGTGTACAGTGCCTTCTGATATAAGTGTCTCAGGGACCAATGAATTATTTGAGATAAAGTTTTAAAGTCAATATATCCTCTCCTGGATATATGCCCAAAAATAATTTTCTTATTAATATCAGTATAATGAAGGTACAACAATATGAACCCAGAAGATTGTGTTATAAATAGATTTTGTAAAGGTTGAACCATAGCTGTGTAGTTTGTTCTTTCTGCTTCCAGAATTAACATGTATAAATTGTAAAAGCATAGCAATAGTTTAGCAACATATTCATCTATACTACACGTATATTTGTTTTATTTATCAACTTATGCCTTCAAGTATATAGTGTTAATTACACACAGTTTTTATTAAAATGTGATAGACTGATAAAGCATTTTGCTGTTATTTTGTTTCAGAAATCAACGTTGCAGTTTAAGAAACTGCTTACTAACTGTTCAGTCCCAGAACTATTTATCATGTATAGGTCACTGTCTCCTTCCTTGATGCTACCCCTGGGGTCTCATTCATTGTTTTTCTTCCTGGTAGCAGTTTCTCTGTGGATACTGACGGACAACCATAGATCAAACTAACAATGGCAATAGTCTTCTCTCATGTCTTTTATTTCTGCCCCACAATGTAAGCACACAAACCTCCTTGTAAATATTTTATTGCCCACAATCATAAAGAAAACAAGCAGGGAATGAGAAAAAGAAGCAGTAGGAAGTTTCAAAGGAAGTTGTAAATCAGTCACAGGCCTCATAATTGTATTTTGGCCCTTTCTATATATTTTTACAATTTGAATTAGTTACCAAGATTATATAATGTGTAAATGTGTATTTAAAACTTCAGCTGAAAAATCTGATTATTGGCACATGTCTGCATTCCTGCATGGCAGTAGTTAACTGGAACTGAGTTGAAGTTTTTCCTCTTTAGATGCATCCTACACTCTTCAAATCACCACAGTTCTTGCATGACCTCTTTTACTTACTTACATAGCATCTCTATATATGTCAGTTTTCAACTCCTGGCTTAGGAGATCTTAAAAGAGTAACATTCCTTTATTCATAGTTGATTGATTTAATAGTTCCTGACTCATAATTGAGAATGTATTTCAAACACCCCAAAGGAAGGACTCCAAGGCTTATGCTTCCTACTTTTTGTTTTTAATTGTAGGGGTTGCCAAAACTTTCCCCAGTATGTAATCTACTTTCCTAGTGGAAAGGAATGTCTTTCCTGAAAGTCTCAATATGCCCTCAAGGCAGAAAAAGATGTTACATCAAAATTTATATCTCTCATCAAGTTTCAGCTCTTTTGCCAAATATTTTTGATAAATGATATTGATAATTGATTTGATGATAATATCTGCAGATGATCTAAATAGTTCTGTGAGAAGGCATATGTAACCTGTATTCCTATGCACATGATTTTCTTTTGTTTCAAAGAAGAATTTTCTGAAATGCCCATCATGCCTTTTTCTTCAACTTTATAGACTACAGTACATTTTTTTGTAATTATTTGTTTGTGCTAAAATGTTTGCTCTTTTTCGATTCCCAGGGTGGTTTTTGGCAATTGCAATGGCATTGCTATGGTTGACTACCTCCAGAAAGCCGTGCTGCTCAACCTGGGCACTATTGAATTATATGGCTCTAATGATCCTTATCGGAGAGAACCCCGATCTCCTCGTAAATCTCGACAACCTTCAGGAGGTAAAAAGAAAAAAGAAAACAAAATCCTGGGCTTTAGGATTTCTATACGTGCTGACTTACTGCTGTGAATATAAGTATTTCAGTTAGGTAAATAGCTTGCCTGATTTAGTCTGTATATATAAACTGTCAAGAACCAGCAAAAGATATGAGTCTTTCTTTTTCTTTTGTATTGTTGGTTTTTGCATTTGATTTTGATATTCTAGGACTTTATTTAACGTTGAGAGAGAACCACAGAGTCAAACTTTTCAACTAAATTATGATAGGAATATTTTTCTCATTATTATAGAACAAAAGTTTATTTCAGAGTTTTGGCCTCTTTTTGTTTTGTCCCTGTGAAACCAACAATTCATTGTTTCAACTATTAATGTTTAATTCAAAGGAATTATTCCCTTGTGAAAGAAAATACAGATTAAAGAGTAAATTTGAATTATACAGAAGTATAGCATTCTCAAAAACTTTGACTCAGTCAGTGCAAGCCCAGATTTCATTTAGAATTCTCTTTATAGCATTCTTACTTTTGTGTTTGCTAGATAATTTGTCTTAATTTTAAACATTTTAACACTAATAGCTCATGAAACACGTGTATAATTAGCTATCTATACTGATACTTCCTGCTTTTTTTTTTTTTTTTTTTTTTTAACTTCATGACATAACAGAAAATGGCATTCGATGTATGGCACACAGGGCACACTAATGAGACTTCCTGAAGTAACTGACCTGAGGGCTCCAGTTTCCCCAGGGCATGCCCAGCCGGACCAGGGCTTGAGGGAAACCCTGTTTGGAGCACACTTATTTGTAGAATACTAGTGTGCACTGGAACACTGAGAAGCTCTGGTCTGTACTTCCAGACTCAATCTCTCTGCTTTAAAATTCTTTCTGAAATTCATTTTTCAGTTGCTTTCAATGCATTATTAGCTAATAGTACCAATTTTACAATTCATGAGAAAAGCAAAAAACAAAAGCAAAAAAAGATGAGAGAATATAGACTCTTCTGTTATTTTGGCTTGATAATTGGATTTTTCTTTTCAAAGTTTTTTTCCATTTGTGTTTGTGTGATCATTTTGTCATGTAGTATCTTCAGCAGAGATTATTGTTCCAACCATACTATTCTAGTATCTTTGTCTCCTTTTTTTTCCCTCCCCCTTTTCATTGCTTCACTAAGGTATGCTGGTTGTGACTTCTTGCATGTGCGGCCTTCCTAGTTTATATTCTGAGTCTGTGAAAAAACTTCGTTCTTCTTTTTTAAGTAAGTCATTTATGTCTTGGTAGGTTTATTCTTTCTGTAAAATCATTGCTTTTTTCTCACTTATTTTTAAAAGAGCTTATTAAAACATTCTATATCTAAAACACTATATACTTTTTACTTGCATTCATCATATACTATATATATAAAACAGCCATTTAAATGCCTGTGTCTCAATCCTATTTCTTTATAAAGCAAAGATACTAATAATGTTAGAAAGTTAGAACATTATCATGGCAGAGAAGGTTTTTTAGAAGACAAAACCTTTGCACATTTTTTAAAAAACATGGCAAAAATTATACTAGTCCTAAAATTAATCACTTTTTTCTTTTATGCCCTGTATTAGTTTACATAAAATTACTAGAAATTTAATGCCTAAATTTATCCAAGGATAGGGATCAATTTTACCATATGATTTTTAAAAAAGTTTTTCTTAAGTTTCACTGCATCCTACTTTATTTTCTAGTAAACCCCATATTTATATTATTATTTGCTTCATTTATGTTGAAGAATCAGATGTTCAGGTACAGGAGAACTATTTGAGTTTTTATTAAGTATATTTACCTATTGTTATTATATCTCACTTTACCAATATTTAAAGTTATGTTTTAAATAAAAATTAAACTTATTTTAAAATATGCTTTAAAATAACATCTTAAGAAATTTGTGCCTCTGATTCTAAGAGATATTCATTTTCCAAATAAAATTAAATATAGAATAATTGATACTAAAATTTTTAAATTGTATTGATGTAAAAATGATAATCTTGCTACAGTGTGTATTTACATGTTCTTGAGGTGTGCCCCAAATATCATGAAATTACTCTTCAGCTTTTTTAATAGATCAGTTTGAATGGAGAAATTTTTTTGTTACTAATAGTTGTTGATATTAATAAAATTTCATAAAGAATCTAGTTCATTCACGAATTTATTTTATAAGATAGAACATTACTGTTTAGGCTAAGTGTAAATGTTATAGCTGTATTACAATACAATGTATTATTGACTAAAATGTGGACTGTGTTGTCATAATAAAAGTTATGAAGCTGTCACAGGGACAAATAGCGATGAAGTATTTCAGCTACCTCTTCATCTGCGAAAAGTCTAATTCTACCAAAAGTGAACTGTCATTCATATTCGGTGAAGGACACAACAAGGGAAATTTCTATTCTGAATATAATTCTAAAGCCCCAATAAGATCTAATTAGTAATTTGGAAGTGATAGACACATGTGGAAAAGTGTTTGCTTACTCTTGGAAGTTGATAATCATAAAGAACGAAATTACAGGCAAATTCTAGTTTGCTAGGCTTTAGGAATGATTTTTCCAAGAGTTATGGGTAGGAGACTAACTGATTTTTCCTCTTGGGAAAATATGAAAATTAATTAAGAGGAATTAAAAACCAAGCTACTTTATGTAAATAAGGAATATTAAGCAATAATAAAAAGGCTATCAAGAGAGTTTGTGAATTTAAAAGGTACCCTCAGTTGGTGAAGGTCAAGTATTTTAAAAATCAGTTAATTTGAGGTACACATTAGTCAGAACTCTAGAAAGACTTGCTGTGTAACTCTATATGCACATTTTGTGTGCATATAGAAAATAGAAGTCAGCAGAAGTTTACTAAAAGTAAGTTGTAGCAAAAGCGGTGTTATTTTTTAAATTTGTTAACTACATTGATGACTTATGGCACCTGTGGACATAATGTTTCCTGAAGTTAAGGAGGTGTTTGATAAACAATTACAATGATACTTTTGTGAACCAGGTAGAAGTGACTTAAATACCTAGTTCAGTTTGACAATTTTGAAATTGATTTAACTAAGAATCAGCAAACTACTGTTTGCAGGCCCAAACTGGCCCACTGCTTGATTTTTTAAATGCAGTTTGATTGGACCAGTGCCATGCTTATTTGTTAATGTGCTATCTGTGGCTGCTTTTGTGCTGCGTCAGAGCTGAGTAGTTGCCACAGAGATTTTGGCTCAAAAGCCTAAACTATTTACTTACGTGGATCTTTACAGAAAATATTTGCCAGCCCCCCAGGTTAAACCATGGTACCTACCAGGTCAATTTGTGGCCTGATATTAACCTTGATTTTAGTGTGCTTCAGTTAATGCATATATAATATGTCGAGTAACACGTGATTGTGTTTTGTTGAGTATTTTAAATAGTAAATTAAGCTTCGTATCTGGACATTTGAAAGAGATGGTAGGCTTATTAAAACTGTTGCTATATTTACTGCATTTGATGGCAGAGTAAAGACTCAAAAGGGTATTTATAGGTAGAAACGGTAAATTGAAACCAAAAAAATGGAATTTCTCAGCAATAAATGTTAAGTCCTGTGTCTAGGTTATGAAGATTGATTGTATACATGCAGAACAGAGAAAACAGGCTCAAAAGTATTTCATGTGAAAGAAATACTTGCAGATTTTGTTAGTTTAGGCAGATCTGAGTTTAAATCTCAGCCCTCATTTGTTTTCTTTTTCTGAGACAGAGTCTTGCTGTGTTGCCCAGGCTAGTGGTGTAATCATAGCTCACTGTAGCCTCAAACTCCAGGGCTGAAGTGATCCTCCTGCCTCAGCCTCCTGAATAGCTGGGACTATAGGTACATGCCTCCACGCCTGGCTAATTTTTTTATTTTTTTGTAGAGACAGAGTCTTGCTATGTTGCCTAGGCTGGTCTCGAACTCCTGGCCTCAAACATTCCTCCCCGCTCCCAAAGTGCTAGGATCACAGGCATGAGTCACCACTTCCAGCCTCAACCCTTTTTTTTAGTATGTCATGCTAAAGAAGATACTTCTCTGAGGCTCAGTGTCCTCACTTATAAAATAGAGATGATTACTCCCTCATACAGTTAGTGTAATCATTAAGTAAGGTGACATATACAACATACCTAATCTTGTGACTGGAACATTGTTGGCATGCAAGTGATTCTTTTATTTATTACTATTGACCACAACTTAATGTGTGCCAATAATGGGACAAAACTGCTGAATACACTAATATGAGACATGTAGAAGATTTAAAATTATACTTCTGTGTTTATGTTGTATTTTCTTCTCATTTTTAAAGCAAATTGTTTTTTTTAAAAAGCTAATTTTGGCCTAATACCACCAGGAAAATATCTCTAACAATGGCATTGAACTAGACTGTCTCCAGAAGTGATTTTTTAAGATACCTAAAAAGTGCTGTTTCTTTTTCTGTAAAATGGGCATAATAATGTTTATCTCATTTGCTTCTGTGAGGGTTAAATGAGTTAGGCACTTAGAACAATATCTGGCACATAGTAAGCTCTCAGTAAATGTTGGTTATGATTAGCTAGCTAATTGGGTTGAGATACATTTGAACAGAGCCTAGATAATTATATTGCTAAGAGTATTTGTTGAAGGGATTCTAGCAGTAACAGAGAAGATGTATTAGATTATATGCTGTGAAATTCTTTCACATATATTCACTCAGTCATTCAACAAATATTTACTGAGCACCTACCATGTGGTATGTATGCACCATTATAGATAACAAAACACGGAAGTCTCTGACCTCATGGAATTCATATTCCACTGGAAAAGGGAAAAGACACATAATTTAAAAGACATATATAGTAAAAGACACACAATTAAAAAGATATATAATATAATATGTGGTAAATTACATTAATAATGACATTATTAGTGCCAAGGGGAAAGGTAATTAAGGGAAGGAGAATTTGAAATATCACTGATGGGGATGTTAAAATAAAGTGCCAAGATGACTTTAGATTTAAAGGAAGTGAGAAACGTTTTACCCATGAGGATGTGTGGGGAAAGAACATTTCAAGCTAGAGAACAAGCACAAATTTCTCTAAGCCAGTATACCTGGTGAGTTCAAGTAGTAAGGAGGACTCAGTGTGGCTGTAGGAGAGAGAGGGAAGGTGGTGAGCAAGTAGATGGAAGAAGGAAATAAAGTCAGAGAGGTAACAAGGTATCGTGTACCATAGGGTCATGTACATCAACCTGCCACGTACAGTTGGACTTTGACTTTTACCCTGACTGTGATAGAAGACGTTGTAGGGATATGTATGGTCATTGCCATAAATTTAATGCCTAAAGCAAATCTCTGTATCCATATTTTTTAATTCATCTTCCTAAATGCTTCCTGGGCCATTTTAAGATTGAGAACTATATCACATAATTCCTTTTAAGAGTCAGTAATTTTTACATCATAAAGACCTTCAACTTGAACCTCAAAGGAGATTCCCCTAGTGTTTAGTAGCAGTCGACAAAAATACCAAGAGGTTAAAATTTCAAAATTTATTATTTTTATTCAGTACTAGGCACATTATAATACTGGAATATATTATCACTACTATTTAGAGGTCTGCTATCTTAGTGTTCTGTCATTAAAGAGTACATTTATGTAAATGAATATTTACATATATAAATAATATAGATGCATATAATACAAATGATTAGGCTGAGCACAGTGGCTCATGCCTGTAATCCTAGCATTCTGGGAGGCTGAGGCGGGAGGATCGCTCAAGGTCAGGAGTTCGAAACCAGCCTGAGCAAGAGCGAGACCCCATCTCTACTAAAAATAGAAAGAAATTAATTGGCCAACTAACAATATATAGAAAAAATTAGCCGGGCATG
>CAUYRT010086041.1:0-12357 GCA_963574885.1 Lepilemur ruficaudatus | reverse complement strand
TGTAGAGTGCCGTGGCATCAGCCTAGCTCACAGCAACCTCAAACTCCTGGGCTCAAGTGATCCTTCTGCCTCAGCCTCCCGAGTAGCTGGGACTACAGGCATATGCCACCATGCCCGGCTAATTTTTTACATATATTTTTAGTTGGCCAATTAATTTCTTTCTGTTTATAGTAGAGACGGGGTCTTGCTCTTGCTCAGGCTGGTCTTGAACTCCTGACCTTGAGCTATGATTACAGGCGTGAGCCACCACGCCCGGCCTGTTTCTTTATTTTTGAAAATTCAACTTTCTATGACAGAAAAAAAAATCAAATTTAAAACTTATTGTTAAAATTTGTATCTAGGGCTACAGTTTGACTTTCTACCTGCTTTCATTTGTTGAACATGCTATAGATATTAACTCCTTCACTGATACTTGGTTAGTTTAGGAACTTTATTCTGTGTCAAATCAGAGAACCAAAACTAATCTCAGATAGAACTAAACCATTATAGTGTACCAAATAGAGTTCAAAGCAAAAAATGGAAGCAACAGTGAGAAAATACACTGTAAAAGACATTTTGAATTTTGCTACAAACTACAGACTTAAAATTCTTCTGTGACTTCAATTTTGTTAAAATAAGCAAACAAAGATATTAAGGTCATGCCATAATGGAAGCCCTGAGAGATAACTAGTGTTTGCAGGGCACCAGAAATGCTAAAACAGCAAAGAAGAGGCTCTCCACGAAGAGACAAGACTCACGTATCAAGAGAAACATAGACCAATGGAACAGAACAAAGAACCCAGAAGTAAAACCATCTACCTACAACCAACACATCTTTGACAAAGCAAAGAGCAACATACACTGGAGAAAGGAAGCCCTATTCAATAAATGGTGCCAGGAAAATTGCATAGCCACATGCAGAAAAATGAAACAGGACCCGTATCTCATGCTATATACAAATATTAATTCAAAATGGATTAAAGACTTAAATGTAAGGCAAGTAACCATAAAAGTTCCAGGAGAAAACATACGAAAAACTCTTCTAGAAATCAGTCCAGGCAAAGAATTTATGACTAACACTCCAAAGGCAAATAAATAAGTAAATAAATAAAATGGCACTTTTAAATTGAAAAGCTTCTTCACAGCAAACGGAATAATCAACAGAGTGAATAGACAGCCTACAGAATGGGAGAAAACATTCACAAGCTACACGTCCATGAAAGGACTAATTTCCAGAATCTACAAAGATCTCAAACAAAACAACAAGAAAAAAATAAACAATCCCATCAAAAAGTGGGAAAAATACATGAACAGATTTTTTTTTCAAAAGAAGATAGACAAATGGCCAAGAAACAAGAAAAAATGTTCGACATCACTAATAATCAGGAAAATGCAAAATAAAACTATAATGAGATACCACTTTACCCCATCACAATGGCCATTGATAAAAAATCAAAAAACAATAGATGCTGGCATGGATACTCACAGACAGGAGCACTTATACACTGTTGGTGGGACTGCAAGTTAGTACAACCTATATGGAAAATAATATGGAAATTCCTCAAATAAATAAATGTAGGCCTACCATTCAATCCAGCAATCTCGCTGCTGGGCATGTACCCAAAGTCATTTTATCAAAAAGACACCTGCACTGGAATGTTTATTGCAGCAGAATTCACAATTGCAAAGAAGTAGGATCAACCTAAGTGTCTATTAATTCAGGAGTGGATAAAGAAAATGTGTGTGTACATATATATACCATGGAGTACCACTCAGTTATAAAAAGGAATGAAACAATGTTGTTTGCTGCAACTTGGAGGGAACTGGAGAACATTATCCTAAGTGAAGTATCTCAGGAATGGAAAACCAAACACCATATGTTCTCCCTAATAAGTTGGAACTAATAGATGCCTATACACAGGCATAAAACAATATGAAGGACACAAGAAACCAAGAAGGAGGAAGAGTAGGAGGAGGTGTGTGTGATAAAAACTTATCTATTGGGTACAATGAACATTATTCTGATGACAGGCACACCAAATGCCCTAACTTAAGCATTATACAAGGAATGCATGTAACAAAAACACTTGTGCCCTTTTAATTAATATTTTGAAATTAAATAAGTTTAAAAAAAAAGAATTGTGGATCAAGTAGATGATGAGATTAAACTTAAGGCTGAAAAGGAAAGTAGTGGGCAATATGCTCCCAAATTGAAGGGCTTTTTAAAGTACAGGTTTTAGAAACATAGGAATAAATGACATAGTGTTTTAATGAATTCAGGAATTTTCATATCCTAAGGAACTTTAGTCCCCCAAATTAGTGTAATATTATTCAAGAGAAAACTTCAAACTTTAAGGGAAGTACTCAGGTTTGTGTCTTTTGTGATACTGCTTAAAAGTTTGTTTTATGTCAAAAACTTAATGTAATCTCATTAGCACACCCAGAGACAAAACTGAACGTTTATCTTCTTTACAACATTAATATTTTCAAATAATTAATGCATAACTTTTGTAGCCAAGAGAAAAAAAATAAACCAGTGGCCATACTCGTAAGAATGATGTATCACAAGGATGGAAAAACAAGCACCACATGTACTCACCATCAAATTGGTATTAACTGACCAACACTTAAGTGCACATATAGTAATAACATTCATCCCGTGACGGGCAGATAGAAGGGGGGAGGAGGGGATGGGTACATACACACCTAATGGGTACAGTGCCTACCCATTTTATATTTATGCAGAAACAAATTCCATGAACAAAACTGCATTAATATATAAAGTACATATTTGAACCAGTGATTGAATTCAGGCCTTTGGCTCATAAACCTATTTTATTTCCACCACATTCCATTACCTCCTTGAGAAAATTATCCAATATATTCTTTAACTTTAGTTAATGCCAATATATTATACACTATTACAGTGCTTAAAAATGTAATATTATAATTAACTAAAGATAATTTTTAATATATACAAATACACAAATGCAGTCACACAATTCACACACTATATACACGTATAATCATTCAATATTTTTCAAAGTAAAATATAATTTACTATTTGGTATATCATTGTTTTAGATTTTCTCATTTTCTCAATGATCTGGTTATAACCAACTGTTGCCAATTTCATTGATCTACTTAGTGAACTTTAATAATTTCAAAATTTCCAAAAAGACAGGTCCAAGACTAAGTGATTGTTGCAAATCTTCAAAATTATATTTTTCTTCAATTATATCACTGGATTCTGAAAAAGTTGTACTATTTTCTAAAGACATTAAAGTGAATCTCATATGGGTTTAGAAATAGAGTACTCATGTTTGATTAAATAGCAGTGCCACTCAGATAACTAGATTTTTTTTTTTGCAGATTCAGCCTTCCTATGAAAGAAAACTGATTTTCATAAATTTTCACTTCTGATTAGAGCCTACTAGAAATCCCTGAGGACTTCCATCTCAAGTGTGCACACAAATTCTAAGAAAGCCCTATGCTTACAATACTCTCAATGTAATTATATTTCTTGTATGTGACCCACTTTTTCACTGAGGGTGATGACATCATTTTGTCTGAGTGTGTGTTAAAAAACTGATTTTAGGTCAAGGAGCCTTTACTGGTTTATAGCTCACATAAGATTTCACTACTGGGCCTTCAAAATGGAGTTTCTGGTATTAAAATTAAAGCATTCTTACCCCAAATAAATACCATTGAATGTATTTTGTTGCATTCTAATTTTATGATTCCATGATTTCCAAATATACAGGTTTTATTTTGCATACTAAGTCAGGATTCAAGATTAATTGAACTTTGTGAAAGAAAGAACTGCTTTCTTAAACTGTAGACATGGAAGAACTGATTAGGTATGTGCAGACTGCAATTTGTTCTAACAGTTTATCTTTGTTTCTAACAATTTTTGCTTGTGTATATTTCCACCTGTTAAATTACTCTATAATTTACTGTTTCCTGCTATTTGACAAGAAAACATTACAATCACAATAAAAAGTAATTTAAGGCTATTACCAATCAATGAAATATGTCCCAGTCTAAAATGAGATTGAAATAATTTATGGGGATTTTACAGTCAAATTAGAATGTAGATTATTCCACAGGGGGGAATCAACTTCTGCAAAACTGCAAGCATCATATATTTCCTAATAACTTCTCACAGCTGAAACAATGTCATTATTGGAAGACAGCACAGGAAATTCAATGCAATCAGGAGAATCTTAGAAATAAATGCTGGCAAAAACAGGATATTTGTGGACTCATAACTCAGTAATGGATTGAAGTTAATGCAAAATGAAGTCAATGCAACGTTAAACCTAGGAGGCATATCAGGTTTAATACTGCTGAATGACTCACCACAAGTATTGTTCGTTGACTGACTTTTATATCCTTAACCTTAGGAAAACCTTTTTAATAGCAGTTAGCAATTTAGCAGTGGTATATCATCTTTCCCCCCTGCCCACCTGTACACAAAACTGAAATGTCCTAGAAAAGAAGCATTTATTTCACTGTTGAAAAGCCATTATATTCAGTTTCTCTTTTCCTGGCAAACGAAACCTCTGAGTTTGAAGGCTTTATGAACAATGACATGATTTCAATGTATTTGTTCACTATTTTATGTTGAGAGTTCATGCAATGAATTTTACTTATTTATAAATCAACTCATATTCATCAAAAAAGTGACAACATTTGGAAAAGACAAAAATGTAAAGGAAAAAAATACGTAGGAACTATTGAGGTCAATACACAGGATTGGAAAAAGAACAAATCTAATATAGCACCTTTGTTTCCCTAATAAACAAACATTTTTGTATACTTTTGTATTCTACTCTACTTGCCTCCTTTTTTTCCCTTTTACATTGTTCTCACCTTCCAACTTTAACAGTCTGAATTTTATCAATCACTGTATTGAGAACAAAGTGTTGAATTCTCCAAATACAGACAAATGCAAACTGAAGTGTCGTGGGTGTGAGAACAAAGATGTTAACTAATCTTTCCTTTGATGTGGTTTTACTAAATTCACTAATTTATTCAAGTTAAAACCAGATTCTTCCTACTTTCTATTAGATATATCAAAAAACTAAAAAATGAACATGACAAAAGTTAAAATAAAGTGAAGTACAGTAATTAAATAATGACAAAATGAGTTATAGGGCTTCTTATTACATTAGGAGTTGTAAAAAGTATGAAATTATTTAGGCAGTTATTTTTAAACTAATTTAATTTCTTGGAAGAAATATTGTGACTTGATTATTTCTATTTAAGTTTTAAAGAAATATGACTATTTTTGCCAATAAATTAGAATTGGAATTAAATTCCAATGTATATGAAGCATGTTGCTTTTCATTTCTCTAAGTAATCTAGAATGATTATTTTATTTACGATTTTAAAATTTTCCAATAGTTCCCAGGGAAAAGCAAATATTAATTTTACATTTAATTTGTTCTATAAGTCAGAAGATATTTGTTATGCAACTAAACTATAGCAGACAAAGACAAACTGTGATACGAGAGCGAAAAGGAAATGACAAATGAAGATGCAATAATGCAACAAGCATAAGAAGGTAAAGACATCTGCTACATTTTTCTTATCATTTGGACTCTCATTTGCATGACTTTTTAAAATTGTTTTTAATTATTTTAGGAGCACATAATAGTTGTGTATTTTATAGGGTGCATGTGATGTTTTGATGTAGGCATACAATGTGTAATAATCTAAGCAGGGTAACTGGGGCATCTATCACCTCAAGCATTTATCATTTCTTTGTGATAGCAGCATTCCAATTCCATCCTTTTCATTATTTTAAAGTATACCATAACTTATTGTTGATTAGCGTGCGAATAAATCCAAATATTGCAGTTTATACCTTTGTATCTCCTAGTCTGTACACTAGCAGCTAAACTGTTCAGTAATGTCTTCAAATAATCACATGGTCACAGATGGATAGAAAAGATTAGATTTTTCATCAGTTATTTTTTTTAGTTCAGCCAAATTATTTGTGCAACAATTGGAAGATGAGGATTGCCTGAATGAATCTAGTTTGAAGCCATTTTCAATTTGCCAGAAATATGACAGAACCTCACCAAATGACTCCCAAGTCCTCTCTAACACATTGATCGTAAAGAAAAGCAATCAATCTCATAAGTTGAGAACTGTTGATGAAGATAAAATTTACTACAAACTCTATGACCATAAATGAGGGCTGCCATCCTCCTGCCTTATAATATAAATATCAAGAAAGTTGACTCCTCCACAGTAAACACCTCAGTCTCATAAGTGGCAATTTTAATTGCCTATAAAGACTTTTAAGATCTATATTTGATATTTAATCTGGGCCAGTAGTATTTATAAAATAACTATTAATAATAGTAATAATATTTTACTCATTCTTTACTATTTGCCAAAAATTAAATCTATTTTTTCACTAATTCTCTCAAGAACACATATTACTATTATCCCAACTTACACATAAGAAAAATGAGATAAAAAATAAAAATGATCAATGGTCATATAGTCAGTAAATAGATGAACTAGGGTTTGGTTAAAGATCTGAGCTCTACAATCAATACTGTATGCTGCTTCATATTAAGCTTTATTATGTCATGTGTAAATATAATATCGTTTATGTAGAATAAAATACAAATCATGTTACATTGATTAGGAAATTTATAATATTTTCCAGCTGCTTGGAAACTTGGTTTCTTTATATATTATACCTTTGAATACTTTCTCAAGAATGTATTATTATACCTATGTAGGAAAGTGGGAATGGTTTTCTAAATATCCTATAGGCTTTGTACAAAAGTCATTTTGTTCAATACTTTGATTAAGTTTTATCTCCCTTCTGATACAGAAAATAGAAAAGTAACACAAGATCAATTGAAACATTGACCAGATCAAATTGCACATTTCCCTGAACAGAAGAGGCATTTAATATATTCTTTTAAGAGGAAATGTATGTTTTATACTTTTTAATAGAATCATAGAGAGAAAGTTTGCTTTGTAAGTCCTTGTTTTTTTTTTAATTTTTATTTATTTATTTATTTTCCAGTGTATAAATGTTAGTGATGGTACATGTTTTTTCCCTTTATTTTTAATTGTGATAAAGTACACATAACATAAAATTATGGGGTACAAATGTTAAGGTTACATATATTGCCCTTGCCCCCTCCCCACTTGAGTCAGAGCTTCAAGCATAATGAGTGCAATGCGCACCATATGGGGGATGGTCATGCTTGTAAGTCGTTGTTTTAAAGAGGGTAAAAGTATAATATATTCAAAGTAAAGGAATTTGTGACTTGAGGAAAACCTAAATCTCTTCTCAAACTACTATGGTTCTTAGCTTGGGTCTAGCTTTAATCTGTCATTTACTGTTATCTTGGACAAATGACTTAACCTTTATCTGCCTTAATTTTCTCATCTGTAGAATGGCAAAACTGATATCGTCTATCTCATTAATGATGTTATAGTAATTAAATAAGCTAATATATTTAAATTATTTAGAAAAGTGTCACATAGTAAGCACTCCATAAATATTCATTGCTATAATTTAAACATCTATACCATTAGTGATACTTACTATATATAATCCAAATCTCTATTGATTAATCTTGTTTGCTCTTTTTTTACAATAGCCATATAAAATTGAAACTAATTATTGAAATAATTTAGATATTTACATGATATTAAAGAGTGCTAGTTGCATTAATGTTTCATTAAATTGAAAGTATAAGTACATACTTCCAAAATTTTGAGAAGTTTAGTTTTTCTTCATATATATTCTGACTTTTTAAAAGGGTGATTTGAGAAGAAATTTGATTAAAGAAAGGAATTTTATTATTATTATTTTTATTTTTTGCTTTTCATGCGGTTTTTTTATTTCTGCATTTTATGGGGGTACAAATGTTTAGCTTACATGTGCTGCCTTCCCCCCCTTCCCTCATGGAGTCAGAGCTTCAAGTATGTCCATCCCCCAGATGGTGCACATCACACTCATTATGTATGTATACACCCATCCTCTCCTTTCCCCTCCCATCTGCCCGATGCCTCACAAATGTTATTCCTATATGTGCACTTAGGTGTTGATCAGTGAAACCAGTTTGCTGGTGAGTACATGTGGTGCTTATTTTTCCATTCTTGGGATACTTAGTAGAATGGGTTCCAGCTGTATCCAGGAAAATACAAGAGGTGCTGTATCACCATTGTTTCTTATAGCTGCACAGTACTCCATGGTATACATATACCACATTTTATTAATCCACTCATGTATTGATGGGCACTTGGGTTGTTTCCACAACTTTCCAATTGTGAATTGTGCTGCTATAAACATTCCAGTGCAGGTGTCCTTTTTACAGAGTGGTCAGACTCTCTTTTTGGGTCTGCATAAGCCCTTGAGTTAGGGGACAGTTCAGGGAGTAAAGGCTATTATCTTAGATGGGGGAGCTCTTGGGCTTCCTGCTGGATTCAGGAGGCAATTGAGTTGGTGTACATATGCTTTGGAGCTATCAATGAGCTGTGATGATATTGGCATTACATGTTCTGGAGCTTCTCAACCCTGCACACATTTCTTGTGCAGGATGAAGAAGCATTGATCAAAAAATATTGACTGATGACAACAGGCCTCTTTACTCTCTCTCCTCCACCAGATGGGATATGGAGGGAAAGGGTTGTTATTTTTTTCAAAAGGCCTGAAGTTTATTCATTCTTCACCAACCCCCTCCACTCATCCCCCATGCCCTCACGGGGATGCCTGCCAGGGTCACTAGGATTCTAAGGGCCTCAGAAGCTACTCTGGTTCTCCAGGTTGTTCGCAAGGAGAAGATGGGGCAGTCCTGGTTGGTGTAGATCACCCACTTTCTTATGCAGGCTGCCCTGGCAGCACAGGCACCAGATGTAGAAGGGTGAGAAATGCTCTTCCTGGGTGTTCAGGTGGGACACCTGCTTCTCATACTGCTCTGACTCCTGGAGCAGGCAGAACTTACACCTGGATGCTTGGTAGCCGAGTACAGCGTGGCTGCTGGCAATTTGCTGCAAATGCCTAAGTTGTGGCATTTGAAGTGGGAGGCAATGCTGTTACCCTGCCCGTGAGCACTATATTGCAGCTTATGCATTCCTTGTGCCACAGCTCAGCCTCAGCACAGGTCTTGCTTGCCCAGGCTGGGCTCCCTGATGCCCAGGAATGCCTTGGAGAGCTGGGGCTCCAAGCAGCACTGGGTACGGATCTTCATGCTATGATAGTTGCAGGCGACCAGCCCTTGGCAGAAAGGATGATCACTCAGGCGACGCGGTGGCCCAGGCTGGGCGCACTTCCATGGCTCCATTTTTTTATCTTCTCAGCCAGTTCCACTTGGGCCTGCTTGCTGGTGGTGGTGTTTGTCTTGTTTTTAAGTGCATTTTGGGATTTATTTATATTTCACCTTTTAAGAGCCAGAACATAAATTTTACTTTCTGGAAAGTCATCTTTGTTAGAAACCTATGAAGTGTATTCAATACAAGAAGATACATGAAGTTTCTCTGACCACCAGTGAGATGGACAGGCTTTAATCAATTCCCTCAAATGAAAGTTTTCTCAAATTTTCCTACAAACTTCTACGGAAATGGTCTCAACTCAGGGCGGTTTGAGAGAGTTTTTTCCAGAAATTAACTGTGAAGATGACCCTAACATTTGGATTAACAGTGGTCCCCAAACTTTTTGGCACCAGAGACCAGTTTCATGGAAGACAATTTTTCCACTGCGGGGGAAGGGGGTAGGGGAGATGGTTTTGGGATGATTCAAGTGCATCACATTTATTGTGCAATCAAACCTCTCCGTTAATGATAATCTGTATTTGCAGCTGCTCCCTAGCGCTAGCATCACTGCCTCAGCTCCACCTCAAATCACCAGGCATTACATTCTCATAAGGAGCCTACAACCTAAATCCCTGGCATGTGCAGTTTATAGTAGGGTTTGGGCTCCTATAAGAATCTAATGCTGCCACTGATCTGACAGGAGGTGGAGCTTATGCCATGCAAGTGATGGGGAGCAGCTGTAAATACAGATGAAGCTTCACTAGCTCCACCGCGGCTTACCCCCTGCTGTACAGCCTGGTTCCTAACAGTCTACGGACTGGTACTGGTCTATAGCCAGGACCTGGGGACCATAGGATTATAAGTGTTAATGCCCCAAGCAGGCTTGTCTTCTTGCAGGGAGAGGGTCACAGCAGCAGTGCTAGGCTACAGGCCCAAATCACTTTTGTCATTTGTAACCTCAGCCACAGAATAGACAAATGCCCATATTCAGACTGAAGATATTTCTATGGAAAAGTCAAGCCTAATTTCATATTTCTTTTGATTCATACTCCCTTTAGTGAGTTGGAGATAGGATTCTGTCTCAGTTATTCTAGGTTCTAGGTTCTCTTTTTACCTGAATTTAAGCCCAAATATCCTTGGGAATAGATTACAGAGATAATCTATTATAATCTATGACAGACTGTACAGAGAATAGAGACTACTCCTGACAACTGAATTCTGACCCCAGTACTCCTGTCTGTTTATAATGTGCTGTATTACCCTACCTCAGGAGCTCTCCCTGGATGGCTAAATGGACCCCTCCCCTCTCCTTGTTGCTGTTACCTCCACTTGGATAAGGACAGGTGATCCTGTGTTGAGCTTTATGAGTGCTCTATTCTAAAGGCATGCATGTGCACAAGCATTGGAGTGAGTAGTGGTTCTTTTACTCAGAAGCACTGAGAAATTCCAGGGAAAGCCAAAAATCCAAAACCTAAGTAATGAAATGATGGGTAACCTGAGGATGTAATCAGAAGTGGGAATCAGAGAATGGGAATCATATTTCGGCAGAGTAGTGTTAGTTGGATTAATCTCCAGTTTGAGGGATATATGTATATATATGATATGTATGCAGGTGTCTTTGTGCATGTGTGTGAGTTTGTGTGTTTTTCAAAAGAAGAAGGAAGGTAGCTTTCCTTAAATGTCTGGGGACGCTGAGGTGTTTGTTTATATGTAAGAAAGAGAGCTAATTAGAAGTCTCTGCACATGGGATCGTAGACCAGTAACCTTTTCAATAGGAATCCTGGAATGTTTGGGTCTGTAGCTCTTATCTCGAGGCAAATTTATTTCTCAAGAATTTTGCATGCAGATTTTATTGTTATCTCTAGGATGCTTCAGGTTCTCCTGAGGATTATTTACTTTCCTGACTGAGGGAGATAATAGTTGTAAGTATCCTCTGGGGATCTGAGAAACAAGCAGAAAAAGGGGATTGAGCACATTATTTTATATAAGGGATTTGAGCATCTGAAGATTTTGGTATCCACGGGGAGCCTGGAACCAATCCTTTGAGTATATCTAGGGATGACTGTATTTATCCTGCCAATTATGAGATTATATTATTGAATGCTTTTTATTATTCCATTGTTCTCTAAAATAAGATCTTATTTTTAAATAAGCTAATTAATTTTAAATAACCAAAAATTTCTAAGAAATTCAAAATGTACATATTTTAGCAGTTATATCCCTTTATAATCAATCACTTAATCTAGTTACCATTCTTAAATGACTTTGATATGTAAACATGACAGTTGTCTACCTAGATCCTCTTTTTCTATGGACCTTGTGGAGGAAAATAACCCAGCATGAATAGATAACCCTGCAAGCAATAGCAGTAAAAATTCTCATAGACACTGTTGTGCTTTGTATTTCTTGATCAAATCCTATAGCGTGGATAAATTAAAATAAAATAAAATATACGCCACTTCCATCAAACAAATTGTTTTAATTTGGTAGCATATTCTGGGTTTTTGTCCTAACAATTTTTGAAGTAAAACTAAGAATGTGTTATAATTCCTCCAATGTGCCAGTTTGATCTTGGCTTGGTAAGACAAATTTATTTCTTATGAATTTTACATGCAGATTTTGTTGTTGTTGTTCAGCTTTAGGATAGAGATAGTTGCTAGATTCACCAATTCACCAGCCAAACAGCAACACAAGAGTTCTGGGATACTGACAGAATGAGAGTTGGTGCTGAGAAATCCCTACTTTGAGTTCTCATGAAAAGCAATAATTGGTGGAAAATATGCATCTGCTAGAAACTAAACATATGAATCAATTATATTCTTAAATCTATCAGTGCCTTCTTTATCTATCTGTTGGGGCCTTTATGACACAATAAAGTAAAATGATTGCCAGGGTAAATATCACAGGCCCCAACAATTGATTTCCTGACCTCAAGATGGAAAATGAAACCCTGAAACCTAGGTAATGGACAAATAACAATTATTCATATGGATTATTTCCCTTTTGTCTAAGTTTAACTCTATCCCAGTGCAAAATATCATTAGGTGTAAAAAAAGGATAAACAATGATTCATGCATACTGGAA
>CAUYRT010086040.1:0-41621 GCA_963574885.1 Lepilemur ruficaudatus | reverse complement strand
TGTTCATTGGTTAGTTCCGATTGATTAGAGAGTACATGTGGTGTTTGTTTTTCCATTCTTGACATGCTTCCCTTAGGATAATTTTGTTTTGGTTTTCGTAGATTCTTTGAGATTTTCTGTGGAGACAGTGATGTCTTCTGGGAATAGACAGTTTTTTCTCTTTGTTTCCAATCTGTATGGCTTTCCTTCCTTTCTCTTGCCTCTTGCACTGGCTGGGACTGCCAGTGTGACATGCAGGGAGAGAGGTGTGAGCAGCCTCCTTGCCTCGTCCCCGATCTTAGGGGGAAGACAGGCTCTCATCGTTAAGTATGATGTTATACGTTTTTTAATAGCCGTCGTTTATCCAGTTAAAGATGTTTATTTCTCTTCCCAGTTTGCTGAGAGATTTTATTAGACAATGTGTTTTAAGGCTATTTGGAAAACAGCCAAGATGCTAATGTCTACCTTAATGAATATTGACAAAAATAAATCATGCATTTCATGGTACCACTAATACACACAAGAATTTTGTGTCATTATAATGCTTTTTACCCTCTAGTTTTATTTCAACTGATTGCATTTTCAAAATTTTTTAAAAAATGTTTTAAACACCTCACAGCTTTCCACACTGCACCTGTCATTCCCATCCAGGGTCCCCTCATGCAGGCAGGCGTGTGCTGACACGGGGTCCCTGTTCTCTCGGTACTCGCTTCTCAGCAGGAGCCTCTCCACCTTGGGGACCTTCCCCCAACGATCCTTCTCTTTCCCTCTTCTAAGTCGTCTCTTACAATTTTTCAAAGTCTTTTTCTTTCTGTCTCTATCTCCCTCCACATCCTTTCTTTATTTACCTCCCTTCTATTAAGCACAGAGCCCTGTTTGAGACATAAGAAACTCATGGAAGCTCCGTGTCCTTGGCCCATTTTCCATTTCCTCTGTTCATGTTGCTGCTGAGGTTTGGCTCTCGGCTCTGGGTTCTCCATACACTCGCTACAATACTCTGACTGTTTCTTAGGAGCTCTGCTAAGATGTGCGGTGAGCTCTGTTAATGCTAAGGTGGTATTGAAATTCAGACCCTAAAGAGATTCTGATACACACAAATGAAAGCTTGTTAAACATATAATGCAAATGTTTTCAATAAACTTGCCTTTTTGTAACCTAGAATTTACTCCTTTACTTCTAAATTCTTAACTGAAAAGTATTTATATCCCTGGGGAATGTTTTCATTCCTTCAGAAATGACTTGCTAATTGTTTGCACACACAGTAGATCACTGACAAAAATGGGAGAATTTATTACATTCGAGGGGGAGCGTGGAGAGAAGACAGTGAACATTTTTACACACGTGCTTGTACCAGACTCTGGACATCCTTATCTTGGTGTGAATCCTCACAGCCCCTCCTGGATGTGGGAATTATCCTCCCCATTTCACACACGATACTAAGGCTGAGAGGAACCAAGGGACTTACCCAAGGCCATTCAGCTTGTCAGGGACAAGAGCCACCGACCAAGCCCTGATCACACCTGTGACTCCATGCAAGAGGTGTAGAAAATACTGGAAAAGCTACACAAGAGGGAGGCTCATCTTTGTTTGAAGAGATGCAGGGAAGACAGGCTTCATGTTTTTTAACGGGTTATTGGGGGATGTTTGTGATTTCCCCAAAGCAGCATGCCTCTGACGTTTGAAAACAGACGTCCTGTTGCTGTGTGTAATTCCCAGCTCTTCCCTGTAGGTTCCTTTTAGACAAGGTCTCCTTCCCACGCCTTGAGTAAGCCTTTCCTTCAAAGTGCCCATTTCTTAACTTTTCTGTTTGTGGTCGTTAACTACTTGCACATTCCCCGTATCAGTTAGTATGTGAAGGGCCGTGGTGAATGCCCTTTGAAACTCAAGGATGGGAGATGCTCTGTACCCCGACGTATTATAAAGTCCTCACCCTGTGCATCAGGGCAGCCGAGAGAAGCGCCCCTGGGAGCTGGCACCCTGGTGTGCAACCAGGACACCGTAATGGGAGGTAGGACCCTGAGCAAGACCACCGAGTTCAGGTCCCAACTTCTCCATGATAGTGTAGCTGAAGCGAGTTGATACACACTCAGCTCTGAGAACAGTGCCTGGCCCATCGTAGGTGCCGATAAGCACCGGCTGTGACTGAATATCCAAAAACCCCAAGTCAGTATGAACAGGAAGAAGAGCGAGAGAGGGGTGGCTTCGAGGTCTTTTAGAAAACCTGATAAGGAAAGTAGGGATGGATTAGCCTTGGTCCACAGAGGCTCTTTGAGAGGGTTTGTCATGTTCAAAGCCACAAAGGATTTGTCTTCCCTAAATTGGCCGTCTATTTACATGGGAAAAGAACGGACCAACAGAGTCTTGGAGAGGATCACATAAGTCAGCACGGACGCCTGCAGTCCGAGTTCAGCTAGAGAAGCAACGTCAATCAATGGCACCTTCGGACTGGGAGCCCAGGGCCAGCCCTGACCAGCCGCGAGGCAGATGCTGACTGTTGGCAAAGCCCCGGCACCACCGTGAGAGGGGCCGCCCGGTCCCCCATGCCAGGCAGGACCTGCTTCGCCCTGACGCTGAGGCTGTCTGGCCTCCCCCTCACCTGAGCAGATGGGGCTTCAGACCCCACACCTGCTGGGCGGGGTCAGTGGGGACGGATGTCAGCCAGCCTTTCCCAAGCCAGGTCCCCTGGTCCTCAGAGATCAGAAGTGGCTGCAGTGCCTTCCTCTGAATCTTCTTTAAGCCCTAGGCTCCTGGGCTAAAAGTGCCTCTTTTTAAATTTTTAAGTGAAAACAGTACGTAAACTTGGGGAAAAAGGAGGAAGGAAAGAAGGAAGAAAAGTAGTGTAAAGGGTTTTAAACCAAACGTATCTTCCTCACTCTCCACTTCTGTTTCCCAGATTTAACCAGAGTTAACAGTTTTCTTTGAATCTTTGGAAAATGTCTATCCATAATACATGAATATATGTAGGGCTTTCAAAAATTTATATGTGATTTTACTCCTCCATGCCTTACGTTTTTTACTTAATATATATTAAAGATCTTCCCGTAGCATCAGTATAGATCACCTCTCTCTTATCTTTTTATTCACTTACTTTATTAGGATTAAATGTAAAAACATTTCAGTGATATATTGAAATTCTGGACTCCAATACATCTCGCAGTGTAACTGAAAATAAACGACATGAACCTTGGCAGAATTACAAGGAGAGATGGATTGGTATACAATTACAGTGACGACTTAACCAATTCTCTCAGAAACTAATATAGATCAACAGGCCAAAAGAAAAGAATAATGATACAGGAGATTTGAACTGCAGCGTTAATACATTTGATTGAGTGGAAATACACAGTCCGGGCGTTGCAGAACTCAATATTCAGCAGTTAGAGAGTGCACGCTCTTTGCAAGCTCACGTGGGAGATTTAGAGAACCCGGCACACACTTGGCCGTAAAGGAAATCTCAGTAATAGTCATCTCCTTGTAGCTGTCATTTCTGAAAGAGTCTTTTTTCCCCTCTGTTTCTTTCCTGCGTTCTGTTAGTTCCTATTTCACGGCTGTCTATTTTAGGACCGTCTAGACTCTGAACGTCTTTGTTTCTGCTTCCTGGTCTTTGTGACCTGTAATTGCTTCGTAAGGACTTTTCTGCTGTCTTTTTAATTCGTGATGGAGTGTTGGGTGCAGCTTTCCTCTGTTCATGCAGCATTTTTCAGGTGAGTTTTCAGCATCCCTGGGGAAGGTGAGCAAGTCTTTTTCCTCATTTTTCTCTTGCTGTCTTTGCCTGGTACCAGCACATTCCCCAGGACTCACGTGGTGCTGGAAGTACAGCCTTTCCCTGTCGCTTTCTCAGTAACGCCTGGTGCCCTCCGATGCAGATGGGTGCGCATCTGTAGTTCACGCGACAAATTATCTGACTCCTCGGTGGAGAGGGAACGGTTTGTGTCTCTTCAGCTCACAGCTCGTCCCCAGTAACTAAATCAGTGCCTTTTACATAGTCGGCCCTCAGTAAATATTTGTTGAATAAATTGCCATAGAGAGGCTCAAAGAAACAGATGTGGAATTGAATGGGTCATTTTAAAATCCATTTATTAAAAGCTTTAAGACATTATTACAGGAAGCGTGGGAGCCAGCAATCTGGAGGGGGCGGGGGCGGGTTGCCCACACTCTTTCCAACTCTTTGTCCAAATAATCATTTCCATTCTGAGTCCTGTGTGCAGAAGGGAATATGTTTAACTGTAGCATGTTGAGCCCTTGTGCCCTCCTACGCTGGATGGAATGTAAAGTGCCTCTTCCTCTGCAGGGGGCATTAGGCAAGATGCCTGTGTCAATTGCTCTAGCCATTCAGTGCCTAAGGATTTTTTCCTGTAAAGTTGCTCACATAGTCTGCGAGGCCGTGTGTATGGTAAGAAAAACTTAAAATAGCCACCGGTGTGGGGCTAGCGTTCAAAGCTGGGTCCACACATCACAAGGGTACCCAGGATGTGCTGTTGAGCTGGGGGAGAAAAGTTACAACTGTCTGTATTTAGCATTCTTTTTTTTTTTTGGTAGAGATGGGATTTCACTATGTTGCCCATGCTGGTCTCAGATTCCTGGTCTCCAGCGAGCCTCCTACCTCAGCCTCCCAAAGTGCTGGGATTACAGGCGTGAGCCACTGTTATGGGCCTATATTTAGCATTTGTTGAAATAAAAGCTAGAAATTAAGCTTCACTAATATTTACCATCAGGATTGACCCCACACCATCACTCAGCAACGTGGGGCAGTAGCCACGTAGATGATGAACTTCCAAGGTGTCCTGGGGAAGGACAAGAGTCTTTCAGCTCAAAGGGACAGACAGAGGCACTCACCCCACTTGTTGATTTGCTTTGAGCGTGTGACTACTTTTTGCAGTTTCCGTGTGCTGGGTAGAGTGGATTTCTAGATTGTTTTCTTTCTCTGTTTTATGTCAGTAAATATGTACACAGCCCGCGGCCATCTCAGGACATGACCCTCCCTTTTCCAGGGACACCCTGGCGGAAGGAGCAGACGGAGGACCTGCAGCGGGTGCTCAGGGCGGTTGACCGGGAGATCCCGCTGGTTCTGGTCAGCGGTAACCACGACGTGGGCAACGTCCCCACAGCCGAGACCATCGAGGAGTTCTGCCAGACGTGGGGAGACGACTATTTCAGCTTCTGGGTCGGGGGCGTCCTCTTCCTGGTCCTCAACTCCCAGTTCTTGTACGACGCCTCCAGGTGCCCCGCCCTGAAGCAGGCCCAGGACCAGTGGCTGGACCAGCAGCTGAGGGTCGCGGAGCAGCGGGGCTGCCAGCACGCCATCGTCTTCCAGCACATCCCGCTGTTCCTGCGGAGCATCGACGAAGACGACGACTATTTCAACCTCACCAAGTCCGTGCGGAAGGAGATGGCGGACAAGTTCACCAAAGCAGGTAGCGGCCCCAGGGCCACAGGTGTCTGGGTGGTCTGGAGAGGGGGTTTCCAGGTCCTTCTCCAGCCCCTCTGCAACCTGGCAAAGGGCAGAGAGGGTGGGACTTTGGGTTCTGATCCTAGCTCTGCCACTCCCTGGCTGCCTCATCCTTCTGAGCCTCAGTTTCCTAATCTGTGAAATGGGAACAGTAGTAGTGGCTCTTACAGGATGGGTGTGGAGAATAAAAGTCCTGTAAAGCACGTAGAACAGCTCCTAGCCTACCAAGTACTACACATGTGGTAGCTGCTCGCAGTTGAAGATGGGAGTCCTGGAAGTGGGAGGTTCTTGGGGGGGGGAAGGGTGTAGGGGATGTGAATGTGGCTGCGTGTCCCTTGGGAGAAGGGAAGATACCCATCTTTTCTCATTTCTCTGGGCAGCAAGAACTTGCTCAAGGACAGATGACCTTTAAGAGCCAAGCTTCCCACTAATATGAGACAGCCGTAACCCAGGAAATCCTGGGATGTGGCTTTAGTGGGCGGGTCCTGGGGCCTTGGCAGTTTTTTCCTAGTGAGTGGATTAAGTTCTCTTCCAGAATCAGGAGACAGAAAGGTATTTAGTTCATTTTACCCTGCTGTAGATTTTTAGCTGATCGTACATGGGACATGCATGCACACACAGAGAACAAAGACATCCCATTTTGGGAGGTGAGACCTCGGCTTCTGATGGCACGCTCCGTGACACTAGCCCAACACCAGCTCTCTGCTCCGGGCAGCACCTCCCTTTCTTGGCCTAGAGATGCTGTGTTCTGGGCCGATTCCCTGGGTTACTGTGACTTGACAGGATTCCAGTTTTGACACCTATTGTGACTCTTGTTTTGGTCCTCATTCCTCCTGTCAGATCTTTCCAGAGCTTCGTTGTATCAGACACTTCTAAAGTTTAAATATATGCATTTATTTGTTATGGGGTAGATGAAGTGGCTTGACCCAGTAGCAACTATTCACTTAAAAACAAAAAAAAGAATTCCGATCCTCTTCTTTTCATCTTTGAATGTTAAATATGTTTGCATTTGCTCAAGAAAAGTACAATAGACCCCTCTGTATTTTTGAGACATTTTACAGAACGTTCACATAATTGGAGACATTTTCCAACTGTTCCATGGAGATGAAGTTGGAAAACTTCTATTAAGACCTTTGAAATTTCATGCCATGCTTGAGTTGTTACAGAAAAATGTTCTGATGGCAAGGAAACAAAGTGTCAAGACAGCACCAGTGCCACCATGGAGACTATTTTGTAACAGAGAATAAAGCCAGAGAGAACATTTAATGCCACCAAAATGATTCCTTTCACATCAAATGTTAAATGATGCAACGCCATCCCGGTGACTGCTCTCTGCTCTGCCTTCTCGCCAGCCATGTTCCTGAGTGGCCTGTGGTTCCAGATTTCCCCATCGTAGGACAGAGCACCCCCAGATAGGAGAAGAGCCCCAGACGTCCGGGGTGCACCAGCCCCCTGCCCACCCACTCAGTGCTGCAGCCCTGTGAGCTTAGGAGCCTAAGCTGTCAGCACACCCAGCGCTGGTCTGTGTCTGCAGGTGAGCTCCAATTATCCCAGCTCAGAGACTGATTTCTACAACCGGAATGCCAGTTGATTAGTTTAAAGCAGGCCCGAAGCCCTCCCCTGCACCCTGGCAGCGCAGTCTCTTCCCGTAGGCAGAGCTACATGGGAAGCCAAATTATAATCAGGAGGTTGCTTGGGAGGCCTGAGATAGAGGAGGGAGTTAGTGACCTGGCTCCACTCTTAACAGCATCAGGCTCTGGAATCCTGATGCCTCCATCTCCAGTCGGAGCCCCCTTGCAGGGCTGACGGGGGTGGGTGCACTCGGATATCCCACGGCCCTTTAATTATACCTCCTCCGCATCTCTCCAGCCCGTCCACTTCCTCAGGCCGCCACGGCCTCGTCTGGGTCCTGGCAACAGCTCGGCACTGGGCTCCCCGCTCCGCTCTTGCTCATTCTAGTCCATCGTCCACCTGGCAGCCGGGGGGCGTGAGCTGCATGGCCTGAACCCTCCAGAGGCTCCCCTCGCCCCCAGGTAAGGCCCAGCTCTTCACTGCCCCATCCAGTGCCTTCCCCTCCAGCCTCTGCCATGTCACCTGGCCAAGCCTGTTCAACTTTGTCACCTCTTCTACATGAGGTTCTCCCCCGTCCCGGGTTCTTCCTCAATCCCAGCACTTGTCAGATTTACAAGCATTGACACGTCTGAATCCCCCATTAGACTCTCGGCTCCCTGAGAGCAGGGGCAGAGTTACGTCCATCTCTGCCTGCATGCGGGAGGCCCGGCTCAGGCCTTTGCTCACATTAAATGCTTCCTCAGTGTTTGTGGAATGAGGGAAGGAATGAGTCTTTGACTTCTGCTCCTGCCCTCGGTGGCCGACTGCCGCAGCTCGTTGTTTTGTTTAGCCCTGTCTGGTGCCAGGCACAGGGCAGAGCAAGTCCCAGACCCATCGAGCTCCCAACACATGGCCTCCAGGGCCTCCACTTGCATGTCTCCCTGCTCCGGTCCCTGTGCTGGCTCTCCAGCGTCACCCAGCAGTCTTTCTCTCATCCCAAGCGTCCCCTCCCTCTGTCTCCCCCAGCCTCCTCCGTCAGGTATTAGAAGGGGCCTCTTCATGGCCACTGTCCAGAGGGGCTTCCCCAGTGAGACGGGAACCCTCCCTGCAGTCGCCTGTCAGTGTCAGTAGCTTGCCAAACCAGGCCCTTCACTCAGTGCCCTCTCCAACACAGAACAAAGCCTGGGCAGCATCAGAAAGCGATCCGAATCAGATGTGGACACAGCTCTGTCGCAGGCTGAGCACAGATAGGTGGGCTCTCGTGGGGACTGTGCACATCTGTGACTCAGTAATGCAGAGAACGGCTTGGGTCACAGCAGTATAATTGGAACTCATTTTGGAAAGCCAGAAGTTCAAGTGGTATTTTGTAAAAATCATTAACTTTTTACAAAATAGGCTGGGATGAAATTGGGGGTGCTGATGGCAGATAGTATTTAATATTGCCTCCTGCTTTCCCCCCCAACAGCAATATTATTCCCTAATACTATTTCAGTCTCATTTATCTCCTTTGCTGAAATGCCAGTACTCAAAAATATGTCAAAAGCTCATCAGGATATCAGGGTAGCTTTTAATTATGATAATTGTGTTGTTATAAAATATCCTTCTAAAGAACACATCCCTCCCCAAACCACCATGGAGGTAGAACCCAGCTTCCTTCCAGCAAGCTCAATGAATAATTCTGAATCACTGTGTGGGATGAATAAATGATTTAATAATGAGCATCAACAATCGTCTCCCATTGTTGCATTAATTTTTTTTTAAAATGGGATGAGGTACAGGAGGAGGAAGGGGTGTCACTATACAGTGGGCCATCGTGAGTGTGAGGATGCATTCTGTGAATCAAAACCCACGAGCTTCCAAGCACAGGTTTCCCTAGAAACGGATGCATCCTGTTTCTGCTTTGGAAGCTCAATAAAAACCCTTCTTTGTATGACACAACACCGTTGTCAATAGCTGGTACAAATAAGCAGTTATCAGGGCAGGACAGATACACAGATGTGAGGCGGCACCCATCATTTTCTGTCTTCTTTTGCTCCGCCTGAGGATAATCAATTTCATCACATCCAAGGGATGCAGAAATTGGTTTTCCCCTTAATTCACCTGATACCTAGTTGGAGTTGCAAAGACAGGTAATAGATAATGAAATCTTGGTTGAGCCCGGACATCGTCTCCGTCCCTCCTGCCTCTCTGAGCAAGAAGGTTAATATGTGACCCAGTTAATACAGATTCCAATTTAAAAACTCAGTCTTAAAAAACAAGTCCAGCTCTTTAAATGACCATGTTTCCCTTGATATCTCAATACCTTTTCTTTTTTCCATTCTCAACATAAGAGATTAGAACCGTGCATTACAGAGCCCAGAGCAAATTTGGCAATTATGAAAAATTTCAATAAGTTGATCTTCCCTGTTAAAGTTAATGAGTAATTTCACAGAATTAGAGTTTCACCTCTAGTGTTTATGCGTTTTTAAAAAAAAAATGAGAGAGAGAGATCTTAGCCCACGGTTATGGTTTTAGAATTTCAAAGTTTTAAAGAACAAAAAGGTCAAGTTTCCAGGGTCTACTTTATAGGAAGAATAAAACATTAAATCCTACTCTAACATCTTATTGAGTTGTATTGAAATTTTTAGGCTGCATCCTGACTCCTCCAGGAGAAAGGGGCCCAGCTTTATTGACTTGTGTAAGCCCAGGCCCTAGATAGGACTGTCACAGAAGAGCCCCTTGGAAAATAAATATTGGTTAAATGGAACTGAATCGAGCTTGATTCAAATCTACTTATCATCACAATCATAGGTGATGTCCGTGTCACCTATGGATTGGTGTTTACCAACTGACTTTCTGATGGAAAATAACATTGCCTAGAGCAGGGCCCGCACACAGGGTCTGCAAGTTTTCCTGTGAAAGGTCAAACAGTAAGCATTTTGGGCTTAGCAACTACTCGGCCTTTGTACAGTGAGAGTAGCCAGGACAGCACATAAACAGCTGGGTGTGGCCACACCCCACGAAAACTTAATTACAGCATCTGGTGGTGGGCCTGTGGGCTAGTTTTCCAACCCTTGGCTGAAAGAAATATTCCCGTTAGGACGTGATGCTCTTGCTCTCCACAACCTTGACTGCATTATGGATATGTCTAATTCTAAGACGCTTCCGGTGACCCTGTTGTGGCAGCCGCGTGACTCCCTGAAGGGTCTGCCCAGAACAAGCCGCCTCTGGTACTTCTGTGGAGGGCGTGCGTTGGGGAGGCCTACGTCCCTCCCAGGGCCCGGAATGTGATCTGAGGGTGGAGATGGAAGGGAAAGACCCGTGGGGGCACTTGAAATGTCTAATGCTTGGGTGTTTGTTTTAACATGTGTTGGAAAAAATTATAACTAGTTCATCAACTTAAAAATGTTAAGTAAATAATAGTATGGGTAGTATGCAGATAAGGCAAAACTTCTGGACACAGTATCGGGGGGGTGGCTGGTATCCGGGCCAGTGGGATACGGGGTCCATATAACATAGCAGATGTGCAAACAGACTTTGGCTTCCAGCAAACCTGGCATGACATCCTTTGGTGTCACTTGCCAGCTGAGTGGCATGGGATGAGCTGCTAACCATCTTCCTGTCTTCATTTTCTCAGTTGTAAAATGAGGGTAACCTCATAGGGTTGATGTGAGAATCAGGTAAGGTGAGGCTCTTAGCCCCGTGCCTAGCACATCGTGAGCACTCGGTAAGGGCTTATTTGCTATTATATGATCCTGGACTGTGTTGAGACCCCACAACAGGCAAATCGCCTTCTCCATGAGCTGGAACAGTGTGCTTCTCACCCCGGGGTGCTGGCGTCCTTCCTGTGGGGGTGTAATGAGAACCCGCAGGCAAAGAGGGGCATGTCTGGTGCAGGGACACACCTGCAGTTTGCTGACATAACTTTGTAAATTAAAAAAGGAAAGACTTATCAACCCTGTTCATAATGCAAACTACAGGATGTGAAGCTAAACAAAATACTCCTGGCTCCTGGGATACGCAGGAAGATAAACTATCTCAGCAAGTCCGAGATTTTTCAGGGTGGATGAGGAATGCATGTTACCCTCCTCTTAGCTTTATGAAAAGGGGGTACTAGTCTAAAACGGTGGTAATCACTGGAGTAGATGAAAAATTCCTGTGGAATTTAGTGATGAGAATTTGACTTTGTTTATTTTTTAAAGCACACACCTCACCAATTAATATGTTAATGAACACACCTTTGAGTCTTAATTTCATAGTCATATTTTTCCACATCTAGCAAATGTGTCCACAAGATAATGACAGTCATCTTACGATGTTCTCTGTTTAAAATGCATTTTTAAAAAACTATCTTTTTTTAACCGGGGAAAGCTCCCAAACAGTCAAGTCCTTTTTTCTTTTCTCTTTTTTTTTTAAGCTCCTGTACAATGCAGAGTCTCTGGGGGCATATCACCTTGAAGAATTTTACCCTCTTTATTTTCTAGGATTTGGTCTTGAATTCATTCTCCCAGGTTTGGCCCGTTTTACGTTTTAATCGATTCACCACAAAACCTCACGCCTTCCTCATTTGATGTCTGAGTCTCATTCATTACAGACCTAGATAAAAGACCAACTGCCGAAGCTACATCTGGTGTGAAGTGATGGATTACATTTCTCACTTTGGAGGTATCCTTAACAGTTGGGCTAATTAAAGTTAAAATCAAGTCCTGATGGTAAATATTTATAAATCGAGAATCTGGCGTGTGTGAGTATGTGCTGCTGCTTCCTGAAGTTAAGTCAATATTTACTCATCCAGCAAACAGACCGGGCCCCATGCAAGGCACTGAGGACAGAGGAATGAACGAAACCGAAGTTCCTTCTCTGGGGTTATGACTCACTCTTGAACTAGAAATCTAAGAATTTGTCGAAAAATCCCATTGCAATATTTCAAAAAGCCCCCGGTTCATGGGAAACAGCAGTGTCTGTTGAAGTTTATGAAGTCAAAATAGTATGTCTTTTTTTGGTTTTTAAGTCATGTTTACAAATAGCAATTAGTGTCATTTTGAAATTAGTGGTGGGACCTCTTTGTAAAACTCCAGTATCCCTAGCCTAGCAAAACACTCTCACTTCCTCTACTAGTTCAAGTTATTTTTTTTTTTTTTAATCTCTGGACTTGCCTTCATTTAAAAGGCATTTCTCCCCCCACTATTTCCAACATTATAAGCACTGATCTAGAACGTTCTACATAAAATAAAGCTCGAAATTGCTTTAATTTCATTGCCTTTTTCATTTTACTTAAAAGCAGTGTTTGCACATTGGTGATTGATTTGGAACTAAAAGAATATAGCCCTCATTTAGGTAAATCCCCCTGGGTGCCGCCCATTGTCAGGACCTTAAAGATGCTTTATCCAGGTCTGCAGTACAGGTGTGGAAACTGGGTGCATCAGATTATGGCAAATGCAGTTAATTTCAATTTGTATTTAATAAAATGTTGGTTGCTACGGCCAATATGCACCAACTCAGAATGAGCAGAGAAATGATCAGTGTCAACTTGGCTTCTGTGGCCTAAAGCGTCTGAAACAATTCTTTGGCAGAGTCCTGTACCTTTACATTTGACGCTGGCAGCAGTATCAGTGAGGGTTATTTACAGATTTCATCAGTTTTCCTAAGGGTCTCTTTCTGAGTCCCTCAATAATCCGATTATTGGTTTCTCGGGAACTAACGTGTGTATGTGTGTTTACTCCACCAGAACCTTATTTGCTGATGATTCCCAGTGTCATTGTCATCAGCTTTATGAAATCCTGCATCTTTAGTGTGATTTGTGGTTTCACAAAAAGGTGCAGTCTGTCCGGCTGCACAGGTTGGGGGATTTTGAGTAGGGGCTTGGTTTATAAGCAGTCCATTCTTTAACATTTTCTTGTTAATAAGAAATGCCTTCTTTTCATATAGCTGAGATCATATGTGAGCATTTTGGAAGCACAAGATCATATCGTACAAAGCATCATCTCATGTCATTAAAAATGTTCCCCAAACATACTCCATCGACATACCATGTGCATTTAACTCTTCCGCCTTCTTATTAGGCATTCAGACGGTTTCCCCTTGTTCTCTGTGATAAATACTGCTATTGTGAACTTCTTTGTGCACAAACAGGCCCCAGTCTTAAAAAGTGCTTGCACGTTTTCACATTTGTGGAACGAATGCCTAAAATTGGTCTTGGCAAGGCCAAAGGTGGCCACGTGTTGTGTTTCGCCGAAGAGATTCAGCATTCTGATTGGAGCTCTTGACATTGGGGCTGGGCATTTTGCTTATTGTTGTATTCATCTTTTCACTTCTCAACATTTACTGCACCTGTTCTGTGCACGTGGAAACCAGGGACACAAAGGCGAGTAGGCACTGGCCCCGCCCTCAGGAAGCTCAGAGTCCACGGGACGAGTCAGGGAGGGGACTAGAGAATTTCCATTGACATGGACGTCTTAGAGTGGGACTTCGACACACTTCAGGGATGCTTTTCAATATTTAAATCTCTGTCTCCATAAATCACACGTGAAGATGTAAGTATTTTGCTGGCTGCCTGTTGGATAGGGTGTGGTTACTCTTAAGAACATGTACCTGTTGCTCTGGGTGACTTCCATGTCAGTGACGTTTCATCCCTCCTTCCTTCTTCCTTCCTTTTTTTTTTTTTTTCCTTATTCCTTTACCTTAATTCATAGCAACCTTTACTTTGTGGCTGTGCCTTCCTAAAATCACTCCCTCAAATGTCTGCGTCTGGAACCCCTATTCAGTTAATTCAGTAAACTTGGGGGTTGCCTACTCTGTGCCAAGCCGACGTATCTTGCAAAGACTTTTCAAGAGAAAGAAATCTTCTTTGTGTTATTAATCTATCAATACCTGGAATCATTGTGATCTGGGGCCACCGTTTCTTCTGGTCAGGGTCGCAGAATAGCCCTGTCGAGGTCACTGACTCTCTGGCCAGCTCTCCCACCAGGCACTCTCCAAAAAAGGTGCACGTTCTTAAAAGTCAAGCGAAGAGCCTCTGGAATAGCAGGAAGCAGTTAAGAGGGACTTTGGCTGTAATTGTGATATTTCTTTTCTTTTTTGAAAAATATAAAAGCAGATCTTACAGGATGTTAATACTTGTAATCTCTGGGTGGTGGGAATTTGAATGTTACACTATTTTTTTTAATTTCTCGAGAAAATAATTAAAAAAAAAATCCCTGTAATGGAGTCTAGGTCAGGGGTTGGCAAACTATTTCTATCAGGGCCCAGAAAGTAAATATTTCAGGCTTTGTGGGCTAAGAGACAAAATTGAGGATATTACACAAGCACTTATATAAACCAGAGTGCAGCCGTTTGGAAATGTAAGAAGCGTTCTCAGCTCACAGGCCGTGTCAGAAAACATGATGGGCTCTAGTTTGCTGACCCCTGGTCTGGGTACTTACGATCAGTCACTGCTGACACTTACATTTAAAGGTAACATTTATAGAGCCATCAGTCCCTTTCAAAAACTTATACCACTCAGCCCTTTCCATGCTTAATCTCTTCTAGCCACAAATGACAGGCTACACTCTACATCAAAGGGAGGAAGAGATTTTCTTTCTTTGTGTTCAGTTGACCATGTTGGGGTGTTGTAATGACTCACGCTTTGTCTCCAGTGTGTATTGTCTGTCTCTCACTTCCAAATCGCCTCCAAGTTGCCATATAGACACGGCCAAGGGTTCCTCAGCCACCTGTCCCATGTCTGTGTCCTCCCTCTCTGACAAGGAGCCTGCCGCAGCCCTCGCTGCCTTTGGATCCTGTTGAACTCAAGATGCTTGGGAAAGCAGTTTCACAGGAGTAGGAACAGGGTCAAAAAGGTCACTGTCAAAGCAATTTTTTAATAGAGTCTCACTTGAATCCTACCCTAACAAGGAAACTTCCTGGGACCTCTTGGATAACAGGCAAACTCTGCTATTTTGTAAGACCAACTTACATAGTGTTCAACTGGATTGCTGGGCACCCCCAAAGGAGAGTTACTCTTCTAACATGTGTCAGTTCCTTTGGACTCTATGGAACAGGAAGCTGCAAGTCTCCCAGCTCAGAGAGTGAGGCTATTTATTCTCTCACGTGGGTAGAAGGGCACAGGTGGGTCCGCCACTCAGCCTGGCTGACTCTGTGGCCAGGGTCTATCTGTACACCTGCGCTGCCCTCCCCAGCATGGCCCTCTGCTTAGGCTGGACTTCTCAGATGGCCGGCGCAGCTCTGGATGTCACGTTCAGACTCGACAAGCCCCAGAGGCAGAAAAGGGAACTTTTTGAAAGAAACATCATCTTTTCCAGACACCTCAGTGATTTCCTCCCACGTCTCCGTATCCAGTACCTGGGCCACAGGCCCCTTCCCAGCCCCTTGTGGCCACAGAAGGAGAATTGTCACAGCTGCCTCAATCCTGGTTCTGGGGATGAAGCCCTTGACACACACACCCCACACCCCCCCACACCCCGAGCAGGATGTTTTCAAGAACAAACCAGGAGGAAAAGGGAGGGCATGGATAATGAGAGGCAACCAGCAGTGTCTCCATTGGCAAGGAAGAAAAATCCCATGTTCACACCTTATTTAAAACACAGTGCCAAAAAGCTTTGTGTCCCCAGCGTGTGATAGTGTGTAAGTGCAGGAGGTTTAAACACATCACCTCTGAAACTCACAGCTACTCCAAGCGTGGTCTGTTACCACCCGCTTTTCAAAATTGAGGAAACGATGTTCAGGGCGGTGAAGTAGCTTATGTTTGGCATGTAAGTAACAGGATTCAAAATCAATGCTCCTTCCACGGCCTCTGGCTTCCACCCTCGTGCTAGTAACATCGGGCCTCCTTTTATAAGGAACGTGGCAAGTCTTTTGTAAAATCAGAAAATTCAGAACTCTCTGCCCACCCTTTGCTAACATTGGCAAAAAGGGGAGATTAGCTTATGAGTTGGCACAAGTTTCATTTATTCATTCCGTATCCAACCATCCATCCGTCCATTCATTCATTTATCCGACAGTCCTTACAGAGCAGCTGCTTGATGCAGTTCATCCTGGGGATGGATATTCAGCTATACAGACCTGGCTTCTGCCCCTAGGAGCTCACAGACCAGTCGTGGAAACCAAGATGGGAACCAGAAACCGCAGGATAAAAGGAGAGGAATGTGCAAGGAACAGGAGGAAGGAGCATCAGCCCTGACTAGCTCGGCTGGGGATGTTTCCCCACGGGAGGAAAGGAATGAGCAGGGTCTTGAAGGATGAATAAGAGTTCATCGGGCAGATATGGGCAGGAAGAGGACATAACATGAGCAGAGGCCAGAGCCACAAAACAGCTCGCCGGGTACCAGGTTGCTCAGTGACTGGAGCAGGCTCCAGTGGAAACTCTGTGTTTGATGCCGCATCACAGGGGCCAGATCAGGACCTCCTAGGGTGATGGGAACCATGAGAGCTTTTACTCGGATTAGTGGCAAATTGAGTTTTGCATTTTAGAAAGATGGCCTTGCTCAGTCTACCAAGCTGCATTTTCTCCCTTTTTAACAGCACCCCCCACCCCGGGCTTTGTTCTGGGCACAGCGTGACAGGCTGAGACACTCCCTCTCCAGACCCCCATACAGCCAGGTGTGGCCACGTGACCCACTTCAGGAATTTAGCAAGTGGGGTTTCCAAGAGCACTTTTTGTTGACCTTTTCCTCTTCTTCCTCCTTGGAACTTGGACATGGTGCCCCAAAGCCCTGAGCCATCCTGCAATCTTGAGGACAAAAGCTACAAGCTGAGGATGGCAAAGCAGGAAGGTGGAAGGAGCCTGGATCCTTCAGGAGATCCTTGAGCTGCTGCTCCTACCCTGCACTGCACCTCCTTCCTCTTTATGGGACTGACAAAGCACAGATAAATGTGCACACTCCCTGTACTTGTTCAAGCCACCATGGCCACTGACAGCTGAGTGTCATCCTGACACATCTGGCGGCAGAGAGGGGAGCAGGCCACCAGGAAGACCGCTCTGAGGATGGAAAGAGATGGGAGCAGGTGTAGACAGACCAATGCACAGGATGCGTGGACCAGGGTCATGGCGGGGATCTCGGGTGACTCTTGCATCCCTGGGTTGGACAACTGCATGACGGTCCAGGTAAACCCACAAGAGGAGCGGCAGGCATCAGGGTGCAGGGAGTGAGCAGAGTTTGCAGAGCTTGCAGGAACATCAGGGAGCTGAAGAACCGAGTCTGGTCTGGGAAATGATTTGGAATCTTCAGCAGGTGGGGATGCCTGCAGAGGTAACAACAGAGGGTGCGATCACAGTAAGAGAGAAGAGAAGAGAAAGTCAGGTTATGGACAGAGCCCCGGGAAGGCCACCATCTCCAGGGCTGGTGGAAGGGGGACTTGCCTGAGGACACTGAGCTGGACCAGGAGGCAGAGGGACATTGGAGTCCAGAGGTAAGGAAAAGCGTGCAAATTCAGCTAATGCGTGTTCTTTAAGGGATCATCACCTGATAAGAGCTTTTCTTGTCCCGGATATTAAAATAAACTGACTTATCCAAGGCCCTCACGTCTTAATGGCCACCTCTCTCCCCTCTCTGCCTTCCTGGCTCTAGCCAAAGACAGGGCGCCTTCTTCCTAGCAAATCTCATCTTCCACATTCTGCAAAACATTTCCCTTCCTCGGCTTGCACCACCTCTGTCTACCTCCCTCAAGTATTTTTGGATGGATTTCCAATTTGATCCATGAGCATTCTGTCAGTCAAAACAATCTTTTTTAATGAGCCTCTTGTCCTGACAGCTGTGTTTAAGACAGGGCATGGAAATCTAGAAAATTGTCCATTCTGGATTGAAACCTTCACGTGTGCCCCACGCTCCGTCTCATACGCAAGCCTGCCATCTTCTTTTAAAAATAAAGAGGAAATTATGAATAGTGAGAAAGATATAATTTGTGCAAATGAAAAAAAAAAAAGATCCTGATCAGATACTCAGAGAAGGATGAGAGGAAAGTATAATTATTGAGCGCCGCCTGAGTACAGGACACGTTAACTTCCTGCTGTGCAACCCTGGTCGTGTCTCTGACGCGCACTGGATCGTGGTGACACCGAGGGTGGTTGGTGCTAGTCTTGGCTTCCAAATGAGGAAACCGTGGCTCAGGGACATTGAGGTCTGTGCCACAGCCACACAGCTCAGCAGCGGCAGAACTGAAGTTCAAGCCTGTGTCCCCTGACCCCTGGCTTCCACCCCAAACTCCACTGCTTTTCTGGCAACCACATATCATTATTAATAAAATACAGCCTTCCTTTTGCCTGTTCCTCAGGTTTTGAGCTTCCAAGTCATCAGGAAGGGGAAAAACTTAAACGTTGAGCATGGGCTCCTATGTAGAAAAGGAATAAGGGACAGTGAGTCTGGAGGTGGCAGGAGCATAATTAATCCTTGCATCTGGGACAGGGAAGTGATGCTATCCTGTAACCACACTCCCCAGGGCTGTGGATGCGGCAGGGCAGCCGGGCATCTCCGGGCCGGAGAGTAATTATCTCCCAACACCACTGTTTGCCCTGGAGCAGGAGAGCTCGTGGGCTCCAAAGGGCGGGAAGGTCCGTGTCCTTTCTAATTGTAAGTGGGATGAGGATGCGGTGGGTGGAAGCAGGAAATGTGCTATGAACAGGAGCATGGGTCCCTCTTGGCTGCCTCTGGGTGTTTGTGTGGTGACTGTGACCCCCAAACCTCTTCCGTCCAGGCTCCCTCAGAATCTTTGCAGCAGAACGGCTTCCAGCCTGATGAAGCTGAAAATGCAGGGCCCTCAGTGTTCTCTAGGCCACTTTTCTGCTACCAAGAATTGTTTCATCCATCCCCTTCCCACCTTCTCTTAGTTTCAACTACAAGGAACCTTGAAAAGGGAAGAATATGTTTATTGTTGATTTATTTAGGCAAAGCAAGAAAAGTATAATTTACCTGGTGTCTTAGCTCATTTTGTGCTGCTATGGTGGAATACCTGAGACTGGGTGATTTATAAAGAACAGAGATTGATTTCTTACCATTCTGGAGGCCGGGAAGTCCAAGGTCGAGGGGACTGCATCTGGCGAGGGCCTTCTTGCTGCATCTTCCAATGACAGAAGGTGAAAGGGCAAGACGGTGTGCAAGCAAAAGGGTGAGGGGAGGGGGCCGGGCCAAACTTAGCCTTTTATCAGGAACCCACTCCTCCCAGTAGTGGCATTAATCCAGTCACACGGGCAGAGCTCTCATGACCTAAGCACCTCTTAAAGATACCACCTCTCAATACTGTTTCACTGGGAGTTAAGTTGCCAACATACGAGTTTGGAGGGACACATTCAAATCATAGCACGTGGCTATTTTGTAGGGAAGGAAAGTTTGGGGGGAAAATCCTTAAAGCAAAGAAATCTCTTCAGATTATAGAGTACACGTCGGACTTGGTGAAGGTCATTTCAACAACGGAGCCATTGCTTCCTATCCAAGCAAAATATTAAAAAGGGGTGGGGGGAGAATCCCAAGAGGAGGCTATGAATCCTAAGACAGGCCAGATGTTTTATGTCACATGGACCAGCCATCTGAGCCGATGCCTGGGGTGACCAGATTTGTGGGTGTTTATGTGGTACCCATAAGAAGAGGATGCATAATCCCAGGTTTCCAGCAGGGCCCAGCACGGGAGCATCTAGTCCCATCTCAGTGAAGTCCTTGAGGGGCTTCGCTTCAGAAGGAGATAATACCCCCTCGTCCCACCCAGGTCTGCAAAAGCAGAGCTGCTTGGTATGGAGGCTCCTTAACCCACACCTGCTTCTCCTCTGCTGCTGATGCTGCGGCCATCAGCGACAGATGGGCTCCTCCCTCCTCCCCAGGGTCCCAGAGGCTCTCTGGGAAACTACGCTACTACATGAGCAGTTCTTACAGGACTCAAAGCTCTGAAACCTTCTTAGCTCCAGGTTCACAGAGTTTTTATCGTTCAAATATAGAAAGATCATCTGACAGCCTAGATTTTACATACCTGTGTAGGGGCAGAAGAAAAGCTTTTATTCTGCCCTCTGAAGGTTCACTGCTGAAATGAACTGACAGTAAACAGATTAACAGGAGAAAAAAGCATGCAAATGTATTAACATGCTTAACTGTGGAGCCAAGCAAAATAAGAGACTCAAAGAAGGGCCAGATGGTGGAAATTTAGATACCTTCTTCAGAGGGGAGAAAGAGATGGGGGAAATGTAGACAATTTTGAGGGGCTGTAAGTGATTTTTAGGGGAATTGACTGGGTCCAGGAGGCAGACATTATCTTGTAAATAATTCTCTTAGGAAACTGAGTGGGAAGGGTTAGTTATGGGAAGGTCAATGGCAGAACTAAGCAGTGAACAAAGGTCATCTTACTATATAGACAAGGTCTTCCAGGTAATCTCTTAGAGCCACCCTCAGAAGAATAGAAGAAAAGTCTATCTAGGCCTGGCGATGACTTTGTCTCTTCTCTTCTCCAGTGGCTAATCTTCCCTGGATATTTGTGAGATTTCTAGGGAGGAGGTTTTAAGACAATTGCATTTCTTTTGGAAAGAACTTTCCTTAGTCAGATAAGGAAATTCCATGGAGTCCCTCACTGAGCTTGGGGAGGGAAGGTCGGAGAGACCTTGAGGCTGTTTCTTTAGCTCAGCATGTCTAAATGCCGCATATTGGGGTATCATTTTCTGAGCCCCCAACACCAGAAACACAGTTTTCAGGATTTTAGCGTCTAGCTCTGAGATAGGGCTATTATCCTGGATGGAACAAGTAAAGGATATATTATTGAGTAAATAAAAGCAAGTTGCAAATCCATATGTGGCATATCTCATTGAAATTATATGTGTGTACATATATTTCTATATATTTATATCTAATATATTAGTATAGTTACTTAAACTATCTGGAAAATACACACTAAACTCCAAAAATAGGAAAATAAGAAGAGGGATTTCAAGAGATTTTCCTCCCCATGCTTTTTTGTTTGATGGTCTATAGTTTTACAATATATGATTTTATTTTTAGCAAGCATATATTGCTTTTTTAAAAAAACTTTATTCGGAAATATTTTCAGGCTTTCAAAAAAGTGGTGAGGATAAGAATAGTAAAAAGAATACCTATATTCCCTTTACCCAAATTTATCAGCCATTAACATTTTACCCCAGTGGCTTTATTATTTGTTTACTTTCTAGAGCTACTGCAAATACATACATCAATCACATTTTTCTGATCTGTCTGAGGGTAAGTTGCTTACATCTTATGTGTGTGTGTTTCTTATTTTCCCTTCTTTCTGACACAAAAGGTAGCCTACTGGATGTGCTTTTCTGCACTTTATGCAGCTGTTTTCCTGAGAAATCACTCCTTATTAGTGCAGGGAGACTTTGCTCATGCTGTTTCCAGCTGCAGTGTGTGTGTGCCATGCTCTACCCAGCTGCTCTCCTAAAGCATGCTTTGCTTTCGAAGGCAGCAAAAACAATGATGCTACATCATGGAAAGAAAATGTAAAGCCACTGAAGAGAGCAGGCTGCAGCTCTCATAGAAGGTCTTTGTTGTTTTTAAAGTGGGTGGGCTGTGGGAAAAGCCACGTGGCTAGTGAGCCTGTGGGCTTTTTGCTTAACTCCTACTGGGCTGTCCTGACATTTCACAAACAGAACAGTGAGGTCACGAGGTCCAGCTGAAGCAACTGTCTTAGGTCAGGGTTCCTAGAAGGAAAGCCTCAGACAGGGATCGGAGTTGGCACCCAGGAGCAGGGGAGTGAGGGGGCAGGACAAGGAAGGGGACACAGCCAGGCACGGACGGGGCCGTCCTCTGACTTCAGCCTGAGCCGCCGGAGCCCCAGAGCACTGGCTGCACCACGGAGTCGGCCCCACCCTGAGGCAAGGGTGCCGACTCCCCCACTCCCATGCATGATAACGTATTTTAGGAATGTTGAAGAATTTAAAATAATACACACAAAGAGGCTTGTTCACAGTGCGTGGCCGATAGTAGGTCTTCGGTAAATGATTGCTGTTACTATTATTGTTGTTATTCCCGGTCCTTTTATTTTCTTTTTGGTAATATAGGTTTATTGAGATATAATTCATGTACCATACAATTCCCCTATCTTAAATGTGCCGTTCGATGGTTTTTAGCATATGTTGTACATCCATTACCACAATCCGTTTGAGAACATTTTTGTTTCATTACTCCATAAAGAAACACTGTATCCTTTAGCGGTCACTCCGCCACTTCTTCCCAAACCCTCTCCCCCGCAACTCCCAGCTCTAGAAGTCAACTCTCTGTCTCTGTGGGTTTGCCTCTTCCTGGACATTTCATATAAATGGAGTCATGTTTGTGTCGGGGAGGTCTGAACCCTCCCAGCAGCCGCAGGTGGTCTCAACATCCCGTAAACAGGGCCTGGAAGGGACACTCTGCCTTAGTAAGTCCTGTGGACCGGCTTTGTTCTCAGGAAGATGAAAGGGGTTATCCAGCATGATAAAAGGACAGGGAGGAGGATAGCAGTTACTCAGAAATTCTGGATAAACAGAAACTTATTTTAGGTCCTCCCAGATAGTCTCCCTTCTAATCTTTGCAAGGCTCTTGTGAGGTCACCAAGGAATGAATTGTCAATGATTAAACTCTCAAACCCTTGGTGGGAATTTAAATTGGTTGAGTGTTTCTGAAGAATAATTTGACAGTCCTATCAAAAGTCCAAAAAATAGTAATATGAAGACTAGATTTTCCCCCAAAAAGGAAAGGATGCCTATTTTCACCACTCCTTTTTAACATTGTATAGGAGACCCTAACCATTACAGAGGCAAGAAAAATAACAGGCATAAAGATAAGAAGTAAAACTGTACTTACTTGTAGATAATGTAGAAATTTTTTAACTTAGAAAATGCCAGGAATCTACAAAATAATTAGTAGAACTAATCAATGAATTTAGCAGGGTCTCAGGATATAAGGTTAATAGACAAAAATCAATTCTTACATAGTCTCAGCAAACAAGTAAAATTGCAAAAACATTTCAATTTATCATAGCCACATGAAGCATAAAATGCTATAGATTCAACAAAATCCCAATCAAAATCACAACAGTTTTATTTTTTATAGAAATCAACAAGCTAACTCTAAAATTTATATGGAAATGCAAAGCACCTATAATAGCCAAAACAGCCGAAGTAGATCTGAATTACTCTTTTAGATGGAAGGTTCTTGCTTATAGAATAATTGATCTGTTTTGTGTTCGTTAAAGCAGTGTTCTTTTTTGGGTAAATAACACTTGTCTCCCTTGCTTAAAATCGCATCCATGGTTTTATAAATGAAACTACAAATTACTCTTTCCCTTGTTGTTTCCTTTATTTTGGAGAAACCTGGCAACTTCCAGTTTTTGAAGATTCAGGAAATCTTGGCTGGCCTTTGCCCAAATGTATTTCTTTCAGTGGTACAATTTTCTTCATGACTGGGCGAGGCCTCCCTCCCGTGTTTGTAAATAAAGTTTTATTGAATCGTAGCCATATCCATCAGCTCACGTACTTTCTGTGGAGGAGTTGAGGAGTTGAGATTCCCGTGCCCAGCAGGTGGTCGGTCTGCAGGAGCCTCTGTTTGTATTTGGCGGCTGCTGCTTCCAGACACACCTTGTGTTCCCTCCTTTGCCAGAGTCCCCACGCCTGATGGGTCTGTGTTTGACCTCCACTTGGCAGGTGTTTTGGTAAAGAGTGCTGACTCCGGGGACAGACCCCTGGGTCCAGATCCCCGCCTTGCCACTCACAGGCTGAGTTAGGCGAACTCTTGGATAATAAAATCACAGGTGATAACTGTGCCTCCTTCGTAAGGAAATTGTGGAGATTAAATGAGTTTAAAACGTGTAAAGTGCCTAGAACAATGTGTAGGCAGATAGTGAACACTCCATAAATATGATTATGATTATTATTATTACTACTACTACCATAATCCTCCTTTGGGCCCCAGATCAGACATGAGCAGAGAGCTAGGAGAGTCAAGGGTATATTTAGGTCAAAGCCACCCCCTCCAGGAAGACTTCTTGCAGGGCCTGCAGCACCATGGCTTTTGGCACTTTGCACCTCTAAGATGGTGGACAGAACATGTACTTCTGAGTCAGCCTGGTCCAGGTACATATCCTAGCTGTGTGACCCCAGGCAGGTCACTTAACCTCTCTGTGCCTCATTCTTCATCTGTGAAAGGGGGATAATCTCTTCCTCATGGAGGTCCCTATGAGGTTTAAGTGACATGATACATGCGTAAAGTGAAGCTCACAGGAGATGTTCGGTAAATGAAACACTGCTAAATTGTGCTGTCACTCCCTGCATTTTGTTTCGAATGGCTCTTTCCATTACTACCCGATGTAGACCTTGAGCTCTTGATTGCTACGGTGGTCCCACTGCATTCCAGCAACACCCGGCCCCAAGAGGGAGCGCAGCAAATGTTTGTTGCCTGGAATGGACTGAAGAAACAGCCCCCTGCCTTACCCAGGGAGCATGGAGCAGATCTCTTCCTTCCCCCACGTCCCCCAGCACTCCTGGGCCACAGGCATTTAGGCGCTGGGAAGGATACATAGCAGTGAAATTCTGCGAGTGCACGTACTGGAATCCGGAGCTCCCAAACCGGCAACTCAAAAGCCGTGATCTAACAGCGCAGACCCTCTTCCCGAATGAGTCAGGCGGGGCTTAACTGTGACTTCCTGTTTGCAGCCTGCACCTTCCAGACCCACTTAAGAAACATCTGTCCTCTGCCTCATGGCCGCCACTGGCCAGGATTTCCGACTCAAAGCCTACATACACCTGAGCTACCTGCTGAGGAAAGTCTTTACCTGCAGGAGGGATTGTTTATACCTGCTTTCTGTGCATTCATACCCACCCTTTCTTCTTTTTTTAACTTTCCTTTTCTCTCTCTTTTTTTTAATGAGTCACATTTTTTTCCCTGCCACCGAGGCAGAATAAATTGAGTGTGAGTGATGATTTATAGCACAGTTTTCACTGTTGCAGCTGGCAATGTAAAGATGCATAGCATTTTCATAAATGTATCCTCATGCAGGATAAAAGTAAATGCTGGCTGGGCAGGGTGGCTCACGCCTGTCATCCTAGCACTTTGGGAGGCCGGGGTGGGAGGATCGCTTGAGGCCAGGAGTTCAAGACCAGCCAGGGCAACATAGCAAGACCTGGTCTCTACAAACAATTAAAAAATTAGCCAGGTGTGGTGATGCACACCTGTAGTGCTAGCTACTCAGGAGGCTGAGGCAGGAGGATCACTTGAGCCCAGGAGTTTGAGGTTACATTGCTACAGTCCAGCCTGGGTGACAGAGTGATACCCTGTATGGGGGCGGGGGAGAGTAAATGCTGTCCAAATAGAATTTGCCCTTTCCAGGCCTAAGTCAGTAACACCAAGGCATTAAGGAAGTCACTTCTAAATATCACAATATCAGAATTGTACTGGGTTGTGTATTCCGATTTCTGGATTGATTTGAAGCAGATTTACAATATTTGAATATTAAATTATATAGAGATTGTATCCCAATCCTTTGATTGATTTGAAGTGCATTTGAATCAAGATAGCTTAAAAATAACTTTTATAGCATCTTCATGACTTGATACCATGGAGAAATAAATACGAAGCCAATGCCACGGAAGCCGTTCTCTGTTGATACAGTGGCTGTCTTTGCTGGGAAATCTTCTAGCAGTAATTTAAAAGGATGCTTGTCATCTCCGTACAGCAGTTCATAATTCAAAAGCAATCTCTATGTAATACTCAATTAAAGAACCATAGAGGCATGTCGGCCACAGATGACTGATGCACAGCCTGAATGGAAATTCTGCACAACTCCTGAAAACACCACTAAAATCAATCCCCCATCAGGGAAACCGTGATTTATTAATACATGCCTTACCTCCATTGAGTTGCGAATCAATGCTTCCCTATCAAAAGCTAATAGAAAGCCAGAATGGGTGAAACTTCTTACAAGTCCTCGCAGCCAGTCTGCATGAAAGGAACAGGATTGTAACTCGGACGAGAGCCTGCACCTTGCCGTGCTGTGTCTGTACCCGGCTCCAGCAGTGACAGCTGGCCTGCCCTGGAGATAGCCTCCTGGGAGAGTGACGGGCTCAGTACTGACAGCCATGCTGCCCTCCAGACTTCAGCTACCCATGAGATAGGCGTCGTCATCATTCGTCTTACAAATGCGGAAAGGGGAACCCACAGAGGTCAGTCATGGGCCCAAGGTCCCAAAGCAGAGCAGGCTCTGATGTCCGAGTACCCGAGTTCTGATTCTGGCCGCCCTGTGGTCTAGCTGTGCAGTTTTGCATTGATTTTGTAACTTCTCTGGGCCTCTGTTTGCTCATCTATAGAGTGAGGATGATGTGAGTCCCCAGGACATAAGTGCATTGGGAGAATTCAGTGAGACAGAACGTGAAGAGTACTGAGTGCCCCACGTGGCACAGAGCGTCACCGTGCCAGTCTCCTTCCAGGCCTGTCCTCATTCCACTCTGCCTCATTGGTTGCCCCTACTTGAAGCAGGAAGAGGAGAACCTGTTCAGGATTTAAATTCCTGGGCCTCCTGGGAGCGGAGAAATAGACTCAGAAACTCCCCCAACCAAATACTCGCCAGGCTTCTTGTGGATCTGGTTCCAACCCCAGAAGTGACTCCCTCATTTTCCAACTCAACATCTTATCCCTTGTATTTCGGTTTTCACTGGGCCGGCCAAGAACATCCCAGAGCCTTGAACTCACCACCAGAACCCGGGAAGATGGAGTTAGTCATGTCTTCCTACTTTTCAGACAAACTCTGGCCTCCCGCCTGGCCATCCCTTTGTAAACTTATACCACACGGTCATTGCTTGATTTCTCATTCAGGACCCCAAAATGTCAAGTTCCTCACTGGAAAATCTCTTTGACCAGAAGGCAGAAGGTCCCCCGGGAACTTGGGCAATCACCATCACTGATCCCATCTCTGTGAATGCCAATCAATATGCATGAAATTTAAACGTAAATGAGTTTTTACAGCTAATTATGGCTAACGCGAGCGCCTTTCAAAAGTGCCAGATATAATAACGCAAAATATTACAGTTTGCAACTATGATGAGTTCAGCTTAAAGAGCCAAAATTCATAAACATAATTTAGCATGCAAAAAATAATAATGCTAAGTGCTTTCTGTCCAGCCATTTGGAGCTCCCCCAGGCAGGGCTGATTGTACGCGCTCCCATCTGAGCCTTGGACGGAGCAGCCTGTAAGCCTTTGAACCCACAGGAAGGCTGCAGAAGCAGCAGTCATTCCCACGGTCTGACCGCACAATCAGAGCTGTTCAGCTCTTCCTATGCAGCCAGGACCCACCGGTTCCAGCTGCAGCCTGTGAGCTGCACAGCTCGAGCCCTGGTGTGATGGCGCCTGCCTCCCTCAATCCGTCTGCCACGCTGCCACCCCTGCCCTGTTCACATCACCCTGGCGTTTTGTTCCTGATCCCCAGATTGGTTCATGATCATTGTAAGCATTATAATAAAACAGGGAGAGAGCGATGCCCTGCTCACACACACCCACTTATGTGTACATCATTTATCAGTGAAACTGATAAAAATTATTCAGATCCTGGAACAGACAAAGGACATAAGGAAAAAACTAAGTGAATCTGATTAGAGACTTTAGTTAATAATAATGTATCGATACTGATTCATTAATTGTAACAAAAGTACCATCCTCACATACGATGTTAGTAAATGGAGGAAACTGGGTATGGGGAATTCTCTGTATTATCCTCATTGTTTTTCTACAAGCATAAAGTTCTAAAATCAAAAGTTTATTTTTTAAAGTCTGGATAATTTACAGTTAGTCATCATCATCTCCGTAGGCTCCTCTTGGCTTGTGACAGTTTCTCACACCTTCATTAGTTGTGGTGACCAACCTTGACAGTTTTGAGGAGTGCCGGGCGGGTGTTTTAGAGGATGTCCCTCTGCTGGAATTGGATGTTTCTTCCTCGTGATTAGCCTGGGGTGCCGGACTTGGTGGGGGAAGGCCACAGACGTGGAGTGCCATTTTCATTGCGTCGTGTCAAGAGCACATACCGATCATGACTGTCACCGTCGATGTTTGTCCAGCATCTCCACTGTAAAGATGCTCTCTTTTTTTTTTCTTAAATCCTCCTCTTTATACTGTACTCTTTGAAAGGAAGTCACAATGCACAGCCCACACCTAAGGGGTGAGGAGTTATGCTCTACCTCTTAGAGGGTGGAGTTATCCACATAAACTATTTGTTATTCTTTGGTATAAGAGCTTTGTCTCTCCCTGCTCATGTATTTATTTAATCATTAATTTATGTCACTGTGGAGCTGAGGATTTTTTTATACTTTGGATTATAATTCAGTACTAGTTTATTTTGTTGCTCTAAGTCAGGGTTGTTAGGGGCCCTTTCATTTGATTCCTGTGTCCCTTGACATAGTCCTATCATTGTGGGGTTTTGCTTTTGGTTTTTGTTTGTTTTTCAGCACTTTCTTACTTCCTGGCACAAGACGCTCCAAGCTCATCTCGTGTATTTCCTACAGTCATCCATTTCTCCAAGGATCCATTGTTCCTCTCAGGAGAGAATGGTCATTAGGGACCAAGGTCTGCGTGCTGGGTGCGCTCATTGGTAGCTCGTGTCCTGGCCTCGAGGTGCTCTCAGCTGACAGGGCAAAAGAAATGGGTGCCTGTGTGTATACACACACATAAATGTTTGATGTGCAACTGTCCGTAGTGATATTAAGCTAAACATGAACTCATACTCTCTCCAATTCTAATCCATTACCACACAGATCATTTTAGCTTCCTCCTCGTCCCATAATTTTTTTTTTTGCATTTTGTTTATTGAGCTGTAATTCACAAACCATAAAATTCACCCTTTTTAAAGTATAAAATTCAGTAATTTTAGTAGATTCACAAGGTTGTGCAACCATGACTGCCATCTAATTGCAGACCATTTTTACCATTCCACAAAGAAACCCGTTACCCATTGGCAGTCACACCCCCATACCCCTTTCCCCCAGCCCCTGACGACCGCCAATCTACTTTCTCTATGGGTTTACCTATTCTGAACATTTCATGTAAATAGAATCGTATAATATGTGGCTTTTTGCATCTGGCTTACTTCATTTAGCTTAATATCTTCAAGGTTTATCTACAATGTAGCGTGTATCAGTACTTCACTCCTTGCTATGGCTGAATACCAGTCCACTGTGTGGATAGACCAGTTTTGTTTATCCATCATCAGTTGATGGGCATTTAGGTTGCTTCCACTTTTAAGCTATTATGAAAAATGCTGCTGTGAACATTCACGTACAAGTTTTTGCGCAGACATATGTTTGCATTTCTCTTGAGCATATACCTAGGAGTGAAATTGCTTGATTGTGGTCACCATATGTTTAACATTTGAGGAACTGCCAAAGTGTTTTCCAAAAAAGCTGCCCGTTTTACATTCCCACCAGCACTACACGAAGGTTCTGATTTCCCCAGATCCTGTGAGTACTTGTTACTGTCCATCTTTTTGATTATAGCCTTTCTAGCGGGTATGAAGTGGTATCTCATTGTAGTTTTTATTTGCATTTCCCTAATGATTAATGATGTAGAGTATTTTTTCATGTGTTTATTGGACATTTTTACATCTTCTTTGGAAAAATGTTTGTTTATACCCTTTGCCCACCTGTTAATTGGGTTATTTGCCCTTTTTTTGTGTGTGTGTGTGAAAGTTCTTTATGTTTTCTGGATATTAGACCCTTTTCAGATATAGGATCTGGAAATATTTTCTCCCATTCTATGGATTATCTTTTTATGTTTTTGATAATGGTTTTTGAAGCACAAAAGTTTTTAATTTTGATGAAGTCCAATTTATTTTTAGTTTGATTGGTTACGCCCAAACATTTTTAAAAAACATGATAATTATACATTGTTTTCCTAGCAAAGTATCAAGTTATTCACTGTTTTCATCTTCCTTCTAAACACGACAATAACTTTTATATGCATTAATTATCCCTTGACCTTCCCATCTTGACAGTTTTTAGTTTTAGTTTCACTTTTAACATTAAAAACTGGGATTGTTTTAAAAAAATAATCAGCAAGTAATTCAACTTACCAAAACATCAGTGTTTGTTCAGCATTGTTTTTTAATATGTCATCTCTTCCTCTGCTGAAACATATCTCATAATAATTCTTTTAGTAAATACTTGTAACTGGTAAACTCTTAGTCTGTATATTTCCAAACATGTCTATATTTTGCCCTCAAAACTTATATGATGGTTTAGCTAGGTATAAAATTTGAGGTTCGTAGTTATTTGCCCTCATTCAGCATTTTGAAGATAATTACTCTTTGATTCTGTTTCTGCTAAGATGCCTGCTGTCTAATTGCCATTCCTTTATAATATTTTTACCACAGTTATCTTTCTCTTTGATGTACCACAGTGTTATTGTACTGTACATTAGTATGAATTAATTTTTATGTTTCCTGGTTGAAACTTTCTGAAGACTGGAAAATTTCTATTACTATTCAAATTCTTCTCACTATTTTTTTCTCCGGTTTCAGCTCCTCTTAAACATCTGCTGATGCCTCTTCATCTGTCCTTGGGTTCTTTGAACTTTCATGTTCACACTGCTTGTGTCTGGGTCTCTGTACCGTGTTCTGTTCATTTCCTCACTTCTACCTCTGAATTCACTGATTTCCTCTGTGACTAGTATGTAGTCTAGGATTTATCTCATGTGTCGAGGGTTGGTTTTATTTTTAAATTTTAATGGGTATGTCTTTGGTGCCCACCATTTCTAAATTTTCATTACCTACTATTCTCATTCAGTTTATGCCTGTTTTGTTCCATAACATATTTTGTATGGATATTATTCCTTTATTAAGGATGCTTTGATATCCTAAACATTTATTTTAAAGTATTTGTCAGACAGTTTTAAATAATTAATTTACTCTGGAGTGAATGTATGTTCTTGACTGAAGAGTTTGTAGGCTGTCTCACTTAGCACGAAATGTCTTCATAGACAGTAGAAATTTTAATTGCATGTTCAATTTGAGTCACAGGTATTTTTTATTTTTGTTTTTCCCTCCAGGACTAACTTCGCCTTTTCTAGTGGTTTTGGTACCTACACCTCCACCCCCATTCAGCACCAGGCCTTAACAATCGTAGTTTGGGGACCCACGGTAATAGTGGGGAAACGTGTTTCAGTTCCTAGACATGAGCCTGTCTCTCCTTCCTTCCTAGCCCCTCCGATTGCTATAAGCCCTAGCCCAGCGGTGTGCTGGAGATAGTGCCTACCAGCTCATTAGGACCAATTATTAAATTCTGAGGAATGTTGTAAGCTGGTTGTTAAATGGCCATTATTGAAAATTAAATTACATAAACTGACCGTTAAATTATACTAAATAGCAAAGATAATAAATACTCAAAACTTATCACTTTCTAATTCTTTTGCTTCATAGTGCTATTATCTGTGCTCTTGAAGTTGTTTATAGCTTTGGGGGGGGTGTTGTTTGCTTTTTGTTTTGTTTTGTTCTCTAGAGACAGGGTCTCACTCTGTCACCCAGGCTTGAGTGCAGTGGCACAGTCGTAGCTCACTGCAGCCTCCAACTCCTGGGTGATCTTCCCTCAGCATCCTGAGTAGCTGGGAATACAAGTGCATGCCACCATGCTAACTTGTCATTATATTTATTATTATTATCATTAATAGTAGTAGTAGTAGAGATGAGGTCTTGCTATGTTGCGCAGGCTGATCTCAAACTCCTGGCCTCAAGTGATCCTCCCACCTCAGCCTCCCAAAGTGCTGGGATGGCAGGCATGAGCCACCTCACCCTGTGACAGCTTTTGTATCTTTATGGTGGAACCACCATATAGTGGGGCACTACTGGGCATTTTTTTCCACGTCCAGCTCAATGACATCACAGTGGCATGTCGAAATCAGCCACGATGGGACTATTTACACCATGGAAATTAGTAAACATTACAAATCAGCTCCATTTTTAAATGACTTGTTAAACATTTCCCAGCATGCCACTGCCGCAGCAGTGGCAGCAGACAGCCCCAGTGTTCCTCAGTCTCCTTCCCTAAACAGAGCCTCCGCCCCCACCCTTGTTTCAGACAGGAACCCTGCCTTTATTCTCCCATCTCTGAAAATGCTTTGACTCCCAGGATCTTCTAAGAGCTTCACTCCTGGCAACATTTTACTCCTACTTACTACTTTGCCTTTCTGTTTTGATTTTGGTCCATAGAGCTGTTTACTTTGTTTTTGAGCCCAACTGTGTGTCCTTGGGTTTTCTTTTTTCCATTTTATCTATCGCAGCTGTAAGTTTGCAGGAGATGAGGCACATCAAATGTCGAACATACTCTGCAACCTTGATTAGAACTCCACAAACATCATTTTTAATAGACATGTAGCTTCCATCATGCAGATGTTTATATGGGCCTCAATATGTTTTCTTTCATCTCCTTCATCTCTTCCCAAAGTCATTCATCTTATTTTCTTTCTCTTAATCCCTAGGGCTTTCTTGCACTACTTATGGCAGATATGTTCATCATATATTGTACATACGAATTATCCTTGAAAAGATTCTAGGTGGCACATATGCTGCCTTCGTATTTATTAAACACAGAACGATATCATGCATTTGATACATTAACTATATATAATAGTATATTTAATATATGACTATTTGTAGAATAAAACACAGGACACCCCCCCCCCCTTGCTTAGGAATCCTTGGCCCCCTAATGTCTTTTTCCCGTCCCTGCAGGTGTCCGAGCCGTGTTCTCGGGCCACTACCACAGGAATGCTGGGGGCACCTACCAGAACCTGGACATGGTGGTGTCGTCAGCCATCGGGTGCCAGCTGGGCAAAGACACCCACGGGCTCCGCGTCGTGGTGGTCACCGCCGAGAAGATCGTCCACCGGTACTACAGTTTGGATGAGCTGAGTGAGAAAGGAATAGAAGACGATCTGATGGATTTGATGAAGAAAAAGTGATCGCCCTTTGTGATTGGTTGGCTTTTCACTTCCACGGTTTTTTATTTTGCCAGGAACAGCGGCTGCACACAACCCCTTGTTGAAATAGAAAAGTAGACCAGGCAGGTTGGTGAATTTATGTCCTTCTGCATCAATCAGAGAGCTAGGTCCTATCTTGAATTATATTCAAAATGGAACTGCACCCTGGAAATAATTTTTTTAAATGATACTAGACTATCTCCGCATGGACATTTGAATAAATTCTCCTAATGGTGTGTTTCTCAACTCTGCTTTTGAATTAGATTATTTTCTGGTAGCATATGATCAATGTCTACCTGTCAAGCTCAATTCCAACCTGATATCCAAATGTGATCTTTGATAATTCCTTGAACAAACTGTATCTGATTGTACTAAACTGTGGTCATGATTCCAAAAATGCCAGGCAAAACAAAGGTCCTCTCCTTTCCTTCCTATCAAAACAGACAGCCATCTCTCCCATTACCAGGGTCACGTAGACTTATTTTAACAAGGAAACCAGTAGCCACCATTTGCTGTTAAGTTCTGAGACTCCTATTATTGCTGATGATAGAAACAGAATACAGTTGATACAAGTCAGGTCTTGAAATTGCCTTCCTGGTGCCTGCAAAAGTTACCTTTGCACATAAATTGGTCATTTATGAAAATCTCATCGAAGAGACTAAAACCAAGACCCTAAAATGCCGCCCATGCTGTCGCTTGGAAGCACATGTTGAGTTTGTTCACATTCACGTTCTGGCACCATAGCAGCTCCACAGATGGGCAGTTCTGTGGGATAGGAACGTCCCTCCAATTATGAGACTCTCAACTGTGTTGACTTTGACAGAAAAAGTGGGAATTTATGCAGAGTTCTCAAAAGAAAACAAAGCAGAAAATCTGGTGGCAAAAACAGTGATTCCAGCCACATCATCTGAATTGGCAATGACTTTGATTAAATGCACTGGTGCGATATCCCTTGACAAAAGAGTGTAGGGTATTTAAAACCAGCGTTGTTTTAACGTGATCGACTTCCCTGCACCTTCTCTGCGGCTCCTGAGCACTGCGTGGTATTATCTTTCTCTGCAGTTCCCTGGTGGACAGGTAACCTAGGTACCCCGAATCCTGGCAGCAAAACTTGACAGCGTTACGCAGCAGCATTCAGTAATCCCAAAACAACTTTAAAAACTTCCTGGTTACCAATGAACCGCGAAGTCCATTATTACATTAAAACACTTTCTCATTAAAAAGTTTTAATCAACGTAGCAAAGCCACGAGAGATCAAACAGATAATTGAATTTGTAAATTCATAAGGAACAAAAGATGAACAGTTAATTATATGACAGCTTGGTGACACACCATAGCTGGTTGTTATGTGGCACAAGAAAATTAAAATTTTTCAATACCGGAATGCTCTCCTTTCCGTGTTTTGCCGCATCCTCGTTTCGCGCTCATCTCTGTTTACAACAGGCGCGGGGATAAGAGGTCCAGGAATTCGGTAAGGGGCATAACGATTAAGCCTCGCATTTGAGACTTGTGACGTGGTGACGCTTGGGTGGTAACCAAGGGGGCATCAAGTCCAGGGTGGGGCCTGTGGGGCAGTGGGAACTGTTTAACCACAGGGAACGGAGGAGCCGTTGTCATCATGTTACACGTGCAGAACGCTCGGGAACGTGGCACTCGGGTTTGGGGGAGGATGTGGAGGTAATTAAAAGTGATGGAAATGAAACTTACTGAGTCTCCTTCCCCAAAAACCTAGGAAATAAAAGAACTGATTCAAAACAGCCCAAGAATATGGTAAAGAAAAAAGAGAATCATGAAATACCACTTTTTAAGGAACCGAACAGCGGTAACAGATCATTGCTAGTGCATTCATGTGATTCCTTTGTCTTTTATATATATACATGTGTAAAGAAAAACGAAGTGCCTCATGCTGTGAAAAATGATAAAAGACCTCATGATTATAAGTGCTATGGTTTCGAGTGTTTATTATGTGCTTTGATTGCTTTGGCTCAGCAAGTTGAGGTCACGTGGCCAAGGTCACCCAGCTCATGGTGGGGGAAGGATGCAGGCAGGGCACATCTTTGGTCCTTGCTGCTTAACTCTCCCTTCTGTCCTGGAAAATGTTGTTCACGGGAGAGAGGTTGTACCAACTCGGCCCGTGGCAACACACCGCCTATGACACACCTTTGAGCGCCTTTCCCGGGGAGAACCCAGGGTTAGCTGGACGCCTTGGTGGGGTTGCACAGCCTGGGCAAGCCTCGGAAGACCCTTCCCTGATTGCACCAGGCTGAGGCTGGTATAGCCTGAGCAAAGAGCAGATCGTTCCAGGCAGAGAGTTTTTACTGGAGGAGATTTAGAAACTGAACAGAACCATCTCTGTCCACAGCAGTAAGCGCTCTCTCAGGTGATGCTTCCCTCCTCGTCTGTAGCTCCCGCCCCAGGGTGTAGGAAACCAGCAGCTCTCTCAAGGCAGTGAGTGTCACCTAAGACTTTCCTTTCCCATAATCACTTCAGCTGGGGGCAGAAAAGAAACAAAGGCTTCCCCTTTAAGGGGAAGGTTTTTTAAAGTGATCTCAAATTGGACTGTCAAGGCTCAGAAGAGTGCGTTTGTGAACGGGGAGGTGATCATCTAACTGCATTTACTTTTACAGTAAATAAGTTTGTGTCCAGTCTTCAGTCAAGTTTCTCCTAAGGCGGGGAATGCGAGGGCCGGCGGGGGGATCTAGTATATCTAGTAAACTTCATGGAGGTAGCAAATAGAACATTTTATCTATCTTGGGATTTTCAGCTCTATGAGATTGTCAGTTGCTAACAGAGTTTCAAGGCAAACGTGAGTCTTAAGCCTAAATAAGACTAGGACCATTTACCTTGTATACCTGTAAAAGACACGGAGGTATATATAACTGTAGAAACTATATACACACAATCAGTTTAATGTTACAGAGGATATTCTAACGTAAAATCTTCTGAGAAAAGGTAGCAAAAGCATACTTGCATTTACTGGAACATTTAATACTTTAGGGACAAGTAGTGTCTAAAACATGTTTGCATAGTCACAAAATTAAGTAGCAATATTGAGCTGGAAGAGAAAGAAGATTTAGGAATAAATTGTCAAGGCAAGTTCTGTTAAAAGCTTTCTGTAATAGGCATCAGGGATTTCTTTTCCAGATAACCTTAACAGTTTTGATTGCACATGGAAGAGATGGTTCTTGGCAGGTAATATCGATTATTGTGTAACTTCATAAAATATTCTTATGCCATTGGGAAGCTCTTAGGTATTTTTAAATGTATGTATACACATATATGTAGTAAAAATGGAATATTCTTTTCTTGGAATAACGATGACTTCTACCGTTTTTCTAGAAAATATTTGACTGACTAAATTCTTTCTCCTCCAGTGAATGTCTAAACATCAATGACTACACATACACATAAATACATGGACTGGATTTTTCCTTTAGGTTTTATCTACGTAATAGCGTTGGCTGAATGCCAACAACCTTGTTACCCTTCATTATTCTGTTCCTACAGCTGTCTTTAAAAAGTAGCTGTTTTCATTAAAGTAGGGGTTTTGCAGCACACAGAGTAAAGTTCAAACTGTGAACATGCCCCGCTCGCTCTGCCCCCATCCGCCTCCCACACCTCGCCCCACAGCGCCTTTGTGGACCTTTCCAGAGCAGAAGTCGACCGGGAGAACGAGGCAAGGAAGGGTGTGCCGGGCAGAGGGAACAGAGGGCACGCCGGCCTGGAGGTGCAGCGAGAAGGAGACACGCAGAGCACGGCTCGCAGTGCAGCGCATGGACGGGGCGGTGAGAGGTGAGGATGCCGCGGGCGGCGAGGGCCTGGCCCCCCAGGCTGAGCCCTGGGGACTCGCTCCTGAGTGAAGCCACCTCCCCATGGCCTGCCTTCCTTAGGCGTTTCCGGGCATGTTCCCTGAGCTAGAATGGTCCCCCACCCCCTGACTCACCCAAACTTCTTCAGGGCCCAGCTCCAGTCTTGCCCCCTCCAGAGAGCCCTCCCTGACTCCCCCAGCCACACCCTCCCCCTCCCGAGAACCCCCACGTCCCCGCACGGTGCGGAAGCCTTTGATCCTGCTCTGCTAAGAGCTGTTGGTGTGGCAGGCACCCGGGGCACAGCACGTCACCTCCAGGGCGGGGCCATCTCCTCAATTCTAAGATGCATACTTTTTCACTTTTTGATGTTTCTGAGATCAAGGTGTCCTGCAATCAGCGGCCTCGTTAACATGGAGGAGATGCTAGAAAGATAGATACATTTAAAAAAAAAAAAAGGAAGGAAAGAAGAGAGAGAGAAGGGAAGGATGGAGTCGGCCCACCTGGGTTCGAGTTCTGGTTCTACCACTTGCTCGATGCTTCTGCAGCCTTGGGCAGGTAGCGTCCTGTTTCTGGGACTCAGTTTCTTCATCTGTGAAATGGGGGCTAGATAGTGCCTTCCCCATAAGGTGGACATGAGCTTATGCATAGACACGCGTAGCATTGTGTTTGGTGCAGAGAGAATCACGGTATTGATCATCTTCAAACTGCACGTGTGGGATCCTCACACCCACCCCCAGCAGAGAGCCCAGAGGTGCATCCACGAGGGTCCCATGGTCCCCCCATAATGTGTTGAGCCTCCCAGATTGGCTTCCTAAAAATAGAGTTGTATTCCTGAATTCCTGGGATAACATCATTGGTGATTATTAGAAAAGGCAGTGAGAATGGGTGGGCAAGGACGCAGGGAAGAGAGAAGCAGGTGCAGGGAACAGGAGAGCGGCAGTTGATTTTTTTTAATAACGCATCTTCAAAGGAATAAACTGTCTTCTTGTCAGTAAAGGAGGGGGCAGTTAAAACATGGGGAAAGGTCAGCTAAGTGGCCGGAAACTCTCCTAATTACTTCACGCACGTGAACACATTGAATGCCAAAAACAACCCTTCCAAGGTATGTGATTTTATTATCCCCATTTTACAGGTGAGGAAACTGAGGCCTGGAGACATTGAGGAACTTGTCCAAGGTCACATAGGTTGCAGGTGGCAAAGTTGGGATTCAAACCCAAGCAGTGTGGTTCCAGAACCCACTACCCCTACACCGTCCCAAGCCTCAGAGTGGCTGCTGCCATCTGGAATGGTGACAAGCCTGGAGCCTCCTGTGGCAGAGGGAGTTGGACTGTCACATGTGGCCCTTGAGCAGCACAGACGCCTGTTCACAAATAGCGTCCCAGCTTTCCTCCGTCAGACGTGGAAGTGACTTTGCTCCTAATGGAGTCAGACACTGGCAAGCGAATTCTTTCCATCCTCAAGTTCTATCTCCACAGACACATAGAGCTGAGTTGATCTATTTAATTATTCTACTTAGTTAAGTTTTTTTTTTTTCTCTCTCTCTCTCTAAGGAATTCTAGCAATAAAGTCACACATTCCCCGAAAGAACTCCAGCAGAGGGATTTCTGGGCCAACCTGACTCACCTACAGAGACACCGCACCTCCTGGCATGGATGAAAAGAAAGTTTCCTTAGCTTTATTTACTTCTCCCGACATAATTGGCCAGCGGAGTATAAATGCTGATGTCATGTCTAATTAGCGGCAGCCTCTGCCCTCCTGGTCACAGCACCGCGTCTGGCTTGTTTGTGTGGCTGGAGCAGTTTCACGGGGAGTGTCTTTATGAACCAGCTCTCCCACGGAGCTGCTCTAATTAGCATTTAAGAAAACAAGCTTTTTGATGTTGTGTAGACAGTTCAGTACCATCTCCCCAACAGGGCTGGTGATTGTAACACCCTTTTGGTGCATGATGGGCTTTTCCAAAGGTGATAACATCAGATCCCAGGGACTAGCCATTAGGAACTTGTCTCTGCTTCTCTCTGTCCGGGACACCTTGCCGATCTTGGCTCCAGTCGGGTCCTTCAAGGGCTCTAAAGCTAATTGTTTGCACGGGGGTGGATTTTGCCAAGCCTCAGAAGTTAAACAACCAGTGCAATCATCGTGCCCCTGGGTACCGCTTATTGTCATGAAATCAAACCCAGCATAAAGGCAAACAGGGCAATACCTAAAGGATTAGAGCAGACACAAACACTCATTGATTCTGATATATTTTACAATATGCTTTGTTTAAAAAGGAAAAAGACTAGGGGGATAATTTGAATTCCCCAGTGGTGGGATTCCATTGAGCTCTGGAGAGAGAAAGATTTTTGACAAAGTTAATTACAGTCTGAGACTGTCAATCTGGCAACAATGCTTCCTTCTTGTTTCACGTTATTCAATTCCAGGAAATCAGTAGGAGAGGAGCCCTGCGCCCTCCCAGGAGAGAGGAGGTGCACTCCAGGTTTTCTCTGCTCTAATGAGGTTGCCTGCTTGATCCTGTCTTCGCCACCTGCCATCCGTGCCCAAGCCTCTCGCGCGCCCTCTCCTCTCTCTTTCATCCAAGCCCCCAGAGCTCTTGTTTCTGGTAAGCCCCTACGTTTTCAACCCCTCTCCGAGCCCTGCCTACCCCTCCTCCTGGGCTGACCAAGTGGGACTTGACATTGCCTGTTGCTCCCTCTGAGCAGAAGCTGTTCCCTCCTCCACGTGCCACTCCCATGATGCCCACGGGAGAGCTGGTGGCCTCCAGTTCCCAGTGTGTCTTCCAGAAGACTGCCTTTCCTTCATGTCTATGCTCACTCAGCAAAGGACTGGGCACCTGCTCCGTGCTGGGGGCAGAGCTCATGGCTCCTCCTCTTTGAAATCATCCGCCCATCTCCTGGCAACTATCCCTCTTTTATGGAAGGCTCTGGGCCCTGATTAACAGTCTTCCTGTCCACCCCAAATGTAGCTCCATCCAGGGTGACTTAGTGCCCGTGGGGACCACCCACCTGCGATGGGCATCTGCTGCTCACACCTGTGCAGCATCCATCCATTCCCCCTTCTGACTGTACTTTGGGGGACCTCCCCTCCCCCACATTAGTCTCTATTGTTTAGATAAGGTTGGCTTCGTCCCGGGCTTTGCCATGGTGGAAGCAGAAATGCATGTGACATATGAGGGTGCCACAGTCCTGACCACACGCCAGGGGTGCCACAGAGGGCCATGGAACCCAGCTCAGACCAAGGTGACACAATCGCAGGTCTCTTGCTGGAAGTCTTGGGAAGAGAAGCCCTCCTTCCACTGAGGTTAGCTGGAGCTGCGGGTTGGCAGGATTGGGGGCAAGGGGAACCTGGATGAGAACCTACCAGAAAATGAAGCCATCATTGAGAAACTAGAGCAGAGAAACAGGGAGACAAGAGAATAAGAAAGAAGCAGCCAGGGACTACAGTGAACCCCTGGGTCCAGCCATACCCGAAGCTAGTCAATGCCTGGCTGCCCACAACTTTCCTTCTTTGCTTTAGCAATTCTCTGTTGTTTATGAATCAGAAGAGGCCCACCTGACACGCCATCGCGCCGTTGACCTCGACTCCCACTACTTTCTCCATTCTACCTCGGCAATGGACCCCCACAGCCAGAGCTGGAGGCTGGGCGAGGGGGTTACAGGCACGGCAAGGGCATACTGCATTATGACTAATGCGGGGCCAGCACGGACTCGCAGGAGAGACACCAGAAACTCAGGACCAGCCTACTTGGGGGATGAGCCCATGCTTCATAGATGCACGTTTGCGATGCTCAATTTGTCCTACAGATACTTATGGAACACCTGCTGTACCCCAGGCCTCTTCCGGAAACATGGCAGTGAACCAGCAAGACGGGCTTCCTGCTCTGAACACCTATTAAGTAACTCCACTGGTTTGGTTTTGTATGTCTGATCAAAACCCTGAAGTTGTTATGCAACAGTTGCCAAATAGCCTGCCTGGCCTACCTGAACATTAAAAAGACGAAATCCCCTTGGATTTTTATTATATCATGAGATTGCCACTTGAATAGCTTTTATTCTGTCAAATAGAATAGACACTCATGTTTTTTCAAAATCTAGGCCATGTATAACCTGTGAATTGATGCCCTAGTTTATGATAAGCTGTTTGATAGCATAACAGAGTTCCTCTTCTATTGACATCTTGCATCTAGGACAGCTGGATTGGTTAGGCTGGCAACTGAGTTTCAAGAGATGCTGGGCTTGGGCAAGGTGGGAGGATCACAAGAGCCTGGGAGTTCAAGGTCACAGTGAGCTATGATCTCACCACTGCACTCCAGCCCAGGCAACAGAGTGAGACCCTGTCTCTAAAAAAGAGAGATGTCTGGATGTCAAAAGGAAAAACTCTTCATGCTATGCTATGAAATGAATTGTGTTCTCCCAAAATGTATTAATATATGGTGAAGCCCTAACCCCCAGTGCGATGGTATTTTAAGGTGGAGCCTTTGGGAGGGAATTAGGGTTAGCTGAGGTCACAAAGGTAGGGCCCCCATGATAGGATTAGTGCCTTTATAAGAAGACACCCTTGTGCATTCTCTGCCCCCTCGCTATGTGAGGACACAGGGAGAAGGTACAGTCTGCGAGCCAGGACGAGAGCCTCGCCAGACCCAGCCATGCTGGCTCTCTGACCTTGGATGTCCACCCTCCAGAATTGAGAGAAAACATATTTCTCTTGCTTAAGCCCTTCAGTCTACGGTATTTTGTTATGGCAGCCTGAGCCGACTAAGACATGATGTGATTTTTTTTTTTTTTTTTTTTTGAGACAGAGTCTCACTCTGTTGCCCGGGCTGTAGAGTGCCGTGGCATCAGCCTAACTCACAGCAACCTCAAACTCCTGGGCTCAAGCAATCCTTCTGCCTCAGCCTCCCGAGTAGCTGGGACTACAGGCATGCGCCACCA
>CAUYRT010086039.1:0-20620 GCA_963574885.1 Lepilemur ruficaudatus | reverse complement strand
GGAGCTCCTCCCACTACAGCCGGTCATGGGCTCAGGGCAGCCCACCCTGGGGCCAGAGGTGTGTACTGCTCCCCTTTTTGTATTCATGCCCACCGGTCTTACGGTGTCCAGCGCTTGCCTACTGGGGACCCAGGTGGACAGCTGACCTCTTCCCCGGGCAGCTCAGCACCTCTGACCCCAAAAGTCAATTCTAGTGATGTGATATGACTCAAATATTGGCGTTAATGTGGTATGAGGTACAGGAAGAAACTACAAAAAAATAAAAGAGTATAACACAGCACAGATTAATGCCATGCCAAACTGACATAGAGGCATTACAGAGTTGAGGCCCAACTACTTGAGGCCATCCAGCATCAATTTGGCAGTTGATTACTCTAGAGACTGGGTAGATGCCACATCAATTCCTTGATCATCACCAAAATCCCATCCTTATCACTCCACATAACAATTTTGAGGATTTCAGAACTGATCATGAGATGTCAGTATTACACAACAAGCTGTCATTTGAGCAGTGCTGTTGTAAGTTGCTCAAGAGGGGAAGTCCTTCACAGTGGGACAGCTCCAGAAACAGTGACATGGGGCCACCACCCAGAAAGGGAAGAGGGCCGTGGAACTCCCAGCGGAGAGTGGAATTGGAGAAGCGGTTACATGTCTAGGTGACATTGCTCAGCAGCAAGATGGGGAGTCTCTGTGTCAGAGCTCTGACGGGCAGCAGCTATTTGAAGGTTCTTACAGCCCCAGGGTTTGTTTTATGAATGGCTGGCAGATGTTGGGTACAGTTTTGCAGGGTATGTAAAGAAGGCAGGCTCTAAATGGCTAAAAATAATATTTCAGCTATATTTAAAGCAACTGGATTGAAAAAAATTCAATTTGGCACTGGCAGGCTTTCAGCAAATGTTCCCAGCCTGCTGTGAGGAAGTAAACATAGGACCACTACACAGGGGCCACCTTTGGCTCATTTATGTAACAATCTTTAATTCTTATGATGTGAGCTAGAGATCATGTTTTCCAAATGGATGGATATTCAGTTGCTCTAGCACCAGGAGACTATCCTTTCCCCAATTGAATTTCATTGTGGACTTTGTTGTAGTTCAACAGATAATCTATGGGTAGGTCTATTTCTAGATTGTTTATTCTGTTCCATTTATCCACTTGCCTATCCTTGTGCCAGTACTTCACTGTCTTCTTTAGGTCTTTACATTCTTTCAATCATGTTTTGTACTTTTCTATACAGAGGTCTTATACATATTTTGTTCAAATTTTTTCCTAGTTGTTTTGCTTACATTTCTTGATACTATAGTAAGTAGCATCATCTTAAAGTTTCGTTTTCTAATTGTTTTTGATATGTAGAAATACAATTGTATATATAGTTTTATATATTGACATTTTATCAGTAATCTTGCTAAAGTCCCTTATAAATTCTAATAGATCTGAAGATACTTTTAGGACTTTTTACATTCACAAAAATGTCATCTACAAATTATGACAATTTTATTTTTTTTTCCTATCCTTTACATTTTATTTATTTATTTATTTATTTTGAGACAGAGTCTCAATCTTTTGCCCAGCCTAGAGTGCCGTGGCATCAGTCTAGCTCACAGCAACCTCAAACTTCCGGGCTCAAGCGATCCTTCTGCCTCAGCCTCCCGAGTAGCTGGGACTACAGGCATGTGCCACCATGCCTGGCTAATTTTTTTTTGTATATATTTTTAGTTAGCCAATTAATTTCTTTTTATTTTTAGCAGAGACGAGGTCTTGCTCTTGCTCAGGCTGGTCTCGAACTCCTGACCTTGAGCGATCCGCCTGCCTCGGCCTCCCGGAGTGCTAGGATTACAGGCATTAGCCACCGTGCCCGGCCTATCCTTTATATTTTAAATTTCTTTTTCTTGATTATTGCATCAGCTAGGACCTTTAATTCAATATTGAATAGAAATGGTGATAGTAATAGTAGATATCCTTTTCTTGCTCTTAATCTAAGGAGCTACTTTCACTCATTCACCTTTAGCTATGATGTTTGCTGTAGGTTTTGTGTAGATGCCCTTTGTAAGATTAAGGGAGTTCTATTTCTTGTTGGCTAAGTTTTTAACATGAATGGAAATGCCTCTCCCATTCTCTTTATTCTGGTAAGTTTATAAATTTTAAAATATATTATTTTAAGGGCAATGTATTTGTCTCAGGAGAGAGAAGGATAAATGCTTGTGGCCAATTTACCTTTTAAACTAGAAACCATAGATTCTTATTTATTTAAAATCTTTCCTGTATATGTAATAATGTGTCCTTTTTCATTCCTAATGTCTTTCCTTAATCAGATGTCTTTGATCTATATACTTTTACAATCTATTCTAGTGATTTTGTTAATGAAACCTAGTATTTTGTTTTAATATTTGTTAATATCTAATTTTATCCTTATTAATTCCTACTTTTTACATTATTTGGACTAATTTTGCTGTTTTTGCATTAAATGTTTGGTTCATTTATTTCTAGATTCCACTTACAATTTATTCAACATGTCCATTTTCTTTTCAATTCATTTTTGGCCATATATATCAAAATGTACTTGTTTACTTCTAATATGTTCATAATTTTATTTTTGATTATTAAAATACATGAATAATTTAGGAAGACAGGCTTTTTCCATTTCTAATTTTATTGCACTGTGCTTAGACAAAATGTTCCACTGGATTTAAATATGTATATGTATACCCATATCCACGTATCATAGATCAAGCTTAATAATTGTGTTATTCAAGTGAGTCATTCATTTTTGTCTATTTGATCTAAGAGAAGTGTGCTAATTTCTATCTCTAATTGAAGATTCATGACTTTCTTTTATTTTTAACAGCTTTATACACTTTTAAGCCTATGCTGCTAGGTGTATAAACATGCATTACTATCATATCTTTTGATGAATGCTACTATTAATTATTATAAAAATATCCTTCCTTGTCCTGCTTAATGTTTTTTCCTTAAAATTTTATGTCCATTTTTTCATTATTTTGTTAGCATTTGCCTAATTTTTTATTTTTATTTTTCAAAATTATGAAATATTCCAAATCAAAAGGTATAGAGAAAAATACTACAAGTCTGTGTCCCTCTGCCCCAATTCATATGTTGAAACCTTTAACCCCCAATGGGATGGTATTAGGAAGTGGGGTCTTTGGGAAGTACTTAGGATTAGATGAGGTGATGAGGGTAGAGCCCCCATGATGGGATTAGTGTCATAATGAAAGAGGCTAGAGTTTGTTCTCTTATCCATGTGAGGACAAAATGAGAAGATGCCACCTGCAAACCAAGAAACCAGCCCTCACCTGACATCAGATCGGCTGGTGTTTTGATCTTGGACTTCCCAGCCCCCAGACCTGTGAGCAATAAATGTTTATGGTTTAAACCACTCAGTCTATAGTATTATATTGTAGCAGCCCAAGCTAAGACAGCTCCTCTCTGCCCAGTTTTAATAGATCTTTAAATATATTTTGCCATATTTGCTTCAGATATTTATATATTTTACATATACATCTGATATATACACACACACCATTATAGATAAATGTAGTTAAAGCTCACTGTTTACACGTCTCTTCTCTCTTTCACCTTGTTCTCTCCATAGAGTTCATCATGACTGTCCTAAATTCAGAGGTTCATTTCCTCGTGCCTGATAATTGGTACAGACCCACCTGCTTTCTTGGGTTAGTCTTTGCATAACATATTTTTCTCCATCCTTGCCCTCTGCCTTTTTGCATACTCATAATAAAGGCACCCTGCTGTCGTTGGATGCTGAAGACAAGCAGCACTACAGTTGGAACACTGACATCTGAGCCAATACATGGACGCACACACGTAGCTCAAGCCCAAGGGTTGGTGGCAGACCCTTATAATAAGCCCAGAGCCCCAAACACATCCTGTGTTCAATGTGAGCATCACCCCAAATTGGCAATAACAGCACTATTCTGGTGGCTTAATCTCATAGGATCTCATGAAAGAAATACGGGACATGCAGCAAGAGCAATCTTCTTGTAGTACCAGAACCAGGCCCAGTGATGTGTCTGGGTGGCAATGGCCCCCAGATAGTCTCAGGCACTGAAGAGAGACTTAGAAAACTTAGAGGCAGGCCTTTGCACAGGGCTTGGAGTCCCCGCTTGTGGGCTACTAATGGTAGCACTGAAGAAAGCCATGACTCTTAAGGGTCATATGGCACATGATATATATAGTCAGGCTTGGTCTTTATCTGCACTGACAATCTTGGTCTTTTAATACTCTGGCATTTTGGTCTCTCAAATCTCAGGTACCTCAGCAGCTTTCTGATACCTCCATTTTTTATCCAGTTTTTTTTTTTTTTTAGTTGCTCTCAGTAGGAACATTGGTCTGCTAAAAGCCTCTTTGATATCACCAAAAGCAGAAGTTTCTCTAATAAGATTTTTGTTTCTCCTCCAACATGTAACAAAACCCAGGTTGAGTGCAGGCATCCTTTCTGTGAGCAAGAAAGAAGAAAGAAGTTCCCATATATCTTTTCCTCATCACCCAGGGATGACCACTTCAGATGGAGCCATCATGTGTTGTTGCAGGATTAGGAAGATGAAGAAGGAAGGTTGCAGCATGGGAGGATGAGGAAGGAAGGTAGCTTTCAAACCTAGACACACTAATCATAAACATCAAATTACCTGGGCAAGCCTTCCTTCCCCAAAGACCAGCTGGCTGTAATTCTCCAGTATCACATATCCACACCGAATCTGCTAAGCAGGGTCCAGGTGCTGCCACTACTGCCAGATTAAGTCCTCTGTCTCATCCCCCAATGTCACTGGTCCCTGCTACAATACAAGATGGCCCCATCTGCAGTGGTCATCCCTGGGTGATGATGAAAAGGTAATATAGAAACTTCTTACCTCTAAAGTGCTGAAAATATTCAGGGCTGAAAGATTCCTCATCTTTTTTGGACCCTGGAGGAGGCATTTGTTCTCTCACTTCCTAAGCAAAACAGCCAGACTTTGCCAAGATTTAAATGAGCAGCTGTGTTGTGCAAACTGTCTTTTGTTTTAGTCTTCAGAGGCCCCCAAGCCCAAGTGGGTGGCCTTAAATTGTGAATCATGTCCTCTTACAGGGATCCAGTTACCAAACCAGAACTCATTTTCACATTTGAGAAAGAAGAGCCTTAGATGGCAGAGAGAAAAATCTGAAGTTGCATAGGTGAGAGAGCACTAGAAAGATTGCGTATAGTGGATAGAAGGAAGATTCCACCTGGTGAGTGGGAGGTTGACCCCTTTGATGTGCCATCGACATTGTCATGTCTTCCTTAAAGGAGGTAGTAGGCCTCTGGTGATTACAGGACATGGATGTGAGCTACTTAGATGAAAGGACATCTCCACATCTCCCTCAATTCTTTGCTTAGCTTCGGGAAAGAACCCGCCGCCCTTCCTTATCCTCAGGATCTGATCCTTTCTTCCTTCAGCTGGAATGAGCCTTTCTAAGTCAGTCTCCTCTTCCCAGGCCTTTTCACTTTCCTTCCCTCCATTGTCATCAACCCCCTTACTTATGCACTCAGACACTTATAGATTTGTCCTTTCCCAAATTTGTGACTTCTGTTTCTCCTACGTCCTTCTCTCATCCTTGCAAAAAGACTAAAAGTGTTTTCTCGTAATGTTTTACAACCAGATTGTACCCCATCCAAATTTAAACTCCTCCTTTAAAGGATCGCCATTATGGGGCCCCATTACTTGTGTCTCTATGTTCTCCCAAACTGAAGTTATGGTTTGTTTTCTAGTTGTTTGTTGGTGGTGCAAAGAAAAACAATTTCTGTAGTTTGAGCTTGTACTTGGCAACCTTGCTAAATTCACTTGTTAATTCAAACACTTTGTAGATCATCTGCAGAGACTGAATTTTATTTTTTTTTGAAACAGGGTTTCCCTTTGTTGCCAAGGCTACAGTGTAGTGGCATCATCATAGCTCACTGCAACCTCCAATGCCTAGGCTCAAGCAAGCCTCCTCCCTCTGCCTCCTGAGTAGCTGGGACTACAGGTGTGTGCCACCACACCTAGATATTTTTCTATTCTTTTGTAGAGATGGGGTCTCACTATGTTGCTCAGGCTGGTCTTGAACTCCTGGGCTCAAGCAATCTTCCTGCCTCAGCCTCCCAAAGTGCTAGGATTACAGGCCTGAGCCACCACACACGATGAAAGTTTTATTTATTCACTTCCAGTCATTACTCTTTTTCTTATCACACTGCTTCAGACCTCTAGTACAATGTTGAGTAGAAGTCAGAATAGCAGACATCCTTATATCAGTCCCAATCTCAGGAGGAAAGCTTTTCCATGTCACCATTAAGTTTTGTTAAGGTTTTTATTTTAAAACACATCCTTGGCCAGGCGTGGTGGCTCACGCCTGTAATTCTAGTACTCTAGGAGGCCAAGGAGGGGAGGATCACTTGAGGTCAGGAGTTCGAGACCAGCCTCAGCAAGAGCAAGACCCCATCTCTACTAAAAAAAAAAAAAAAAAAAAACAGAAAGAAATTAGCCACGCAACTAAAATAGAAAAAATTAGCTGGGCATGGTGGCGCATGCTTGTAGTCCCAGCTACTTAGGAGGCTGAGGCAGGAGAATCGCTTGAGGCCAGGAGTTTGAGGTTGCTGTGAGCTAGGCTGATGCCACGGCACTCTAGCCCAGGCAACAGAGCGAGAATGACTGATTGAATGAATAAATAAATACATATCCTTTATCAGACTAAGGAGGTTCTCTTCTCTTTCTAGTTTGCTAAGAATTTATACTGTGAATAGGTGAATTTTACCAAATCCCCTTTTCTGTATCTATAGAGATTATATGATCTTTCACCTTTACTAATTACATTGATTAAATTGTCAAATTTATTGCCATAAATCTTTTCTGTAATTCCCTTATTGTCTTGGTAATGTTTATAGAATCTGTAGTGCTGTTCACTATATCACGGACGTGTGAAAATTTGTGGGTTTTTTTCCTTGTTTAGTCCAATTTCTTTATTAATCTTTTCAAAGAACTAGCTTTCATTTTCTCTATTGTTTGTCCTCTAGAGGTCACAAAAACAAATGTGATCAAGGAAACCTGCAGGAAGTGCCAAGCATAGATAGTAAGCTAGGTGCTTATGAGATATGAAGAAAACTCATAGGATGTATAAAGTATAGATAACGAGTATAAACAAGTAGCTTTTGAGACACAGGAAGAATTCATAAGATACAGTACGGTTAGCAAGTTAGTAACTTGTAAGATATGCTAAAGATAAATAAAATACATGGATTATATGATAGAACAAACAAGGGTATTACTTATAAAATATGGATGTGAACACCAAGTCATAAGGTATCCTACCACCTGGGCTACATTATACTTAAATTGGTCACCACCTGGTGATACTCAGTACTGTTGCACTGAACACAGATAAAACCCACCACTGTTCAGGAGGCTAACTGGTGAGCTACAGCTGAGGTAAGCAGGGTATGTCATTGGCCCTGAGCACGTTCAGTGTGATTGGGCCCCTTTTTCAAACCTCAACTCTGGTCCTCATCGCCAATGAGGATGATGCAACAGAGACACAGCCAGGGTCTATGAACATTGCATAGCATAGGATTCAGGGATCGTGGTCCTTTTACCCTGTTCGTACTCTATCCTAAGTGTGCTAACTTATCCCATCTCTTTCCTTTGCTTCCTGGTGTTTTTTTTTCCTAATATTTTGTTTTTTAAAAATTGATTTAATAAGCCATGTGACTCAAGCATTTTAATTTGGTCTGTGAGCTTTTCTATACTGGGACCTCTGGGGTTGCTTGCCCGGTAGCACATCAGAGACTACCATTGTATCAAGGGAATTTCTCACATTTACAGGCCCCCAAGTATGAGGTGAGAAGGGATTATAATTCATAGTTTGGAGATTTTACCTAAAGAAATAAAGGCAATAATATGAAATAATTGGTTAATATTGGGAACCCAGTACTGATCTGCGTGGTTGTAGGGCCAGTCAAGAGTTACAGGGCTGATCTTAGGGATCCCAGGGTAGTCTTGAGGGCCCTAGGGAACAAGTTGAGGAGGCATAATTTTATTCTAGAAGTTTTAGCTATAGCAATAAGACAAATAACTGGCATAAACAATCTGGGGATGGGCCTAGGGCTGGCCTAAGGGCACAAAGAGCTGATTTGGGGGAGGTGTCACCTCTTGTGGTGGGGCCGCTCCCCCTAAGTGTATATAAATAAGAACATGGAACACAGAGGTGACATTCATTGAGCACTGTGTCCAGAGTGCATGCTATTCCCATCCCTTACACCTGTGGTCACTGCAGGGTCCCCAGGACAACTCCACTTTGTGCAGAAACCCTGGTGACCACGTCCTGCCTCCTCCACTCAACTCCCCATAGCCATCACCATGAGGCTGTGCACTGCTGAGACCCTATAATCCCTGATACCCTAATCACTCACCCCACAGAGTGCCCCCATTTTCCCATTCCAGCACAGTCGGCCCACCCTGACTGCCCAGCCCTCTTCCTCTCTTCACTCATTAATGCCACACCATGCTTTGGCCACCCTGCAATGCTCTTCACTCAGCCCCATTCACCACCATCATTCATACTGTGCTTCATACTACTCCCAATTTACTCCACTCTGCCCACTCGCTCACTCCCGCTCTACTTGTTCCTGCTTTCCCCAACATTACTCATGTTTACTTACACTTGACTGTTTCTTCTCTGGTCATACCAGTCAGCCCCCCATTTCCTCTCCCTGAAAAGGCTCTGAATGTGACATGTCTGATTTACATAGTTCATTAGGGAAGCTATGGACCCCTGCTCATTTTCTTAGGATAATTCAGGGGGAAAAGGGCAGCCTGGGAGGGCACAGACAAGGTCTCAGGCCTAACTCACCCACTTGTTTTGGTAAACCTGAACATTGCGCATCCCAGGGTCTTACATAATTTGAGCTGCCCAGTTCTACTACAGAGATGGCCCCACTGAAAAACCCCAAAAGTGCAGGGGCTGCAAATAGAGTAATTCACAAGAAAAAACCTCTCATTCTGGGGCAAATGTCCTGTTATGTGGTCTTTGGCTGTGTCCATTCAGACCATCACTCTCAATCTGTCCCTCACCTTGGAAAATCTGTGTCACCTCGGGAGTGAGTTACTCAACCTCTCTGTGTATTCATGTTTTATACCTCTTGTGAAAAGTGTGTGTCTATGTCTGTATTAATGAAGTAATTTAAATCATTTTGTTAAGATACAGAAAGACATTGGTAGGCTTTAGTACAAGATCTTTTCACGTAAGTCTTGTGCATACTAAATAAGAAACGTGTTCCAGTCTCATTTATTTTAGGTTTACCTAACGTGGTCCCAGCTGACCTGAGAATGACTTTATTTGGCACCCTCAGGAAAATATAATGCCTAAGTAACTTTGGAATTAATGGAATATCTGTTGTTCTGTGTGCCTGGCTATTCAATTTATTCATTCAAAAAAATTAAACTCCACATTAAGCATATCCATATCTTCATAATGCTATGAAATCCCATATCTAGACTCTGACTTTATTCTTTAATATAACAGTAAAAGGATAATATGTGCTTTTTTAAATGTTTTATTTATTTTTTGAAAAGGCAGTACAACCACATAGTACAATTTTCAAAAGCTATGAAAGGATACACAGTTATCTCCCTCCCAATTCCATCCCCCCTGCCACCACTGCCCTTTCCCCGAGGTAATCAGGGTTACCAGCTTCTTGTGTCTCTTTCCAGAGATAATTCATACATATACAATCAATTATGTACTTACCATTTTTCTCCTTTTTATGTACAAATGGTAGCGGATCATACTTACTATCCTGTACCTTACTTTTCCTACCTAAGAGCAAAACTTGGAGATTATTCCACATCACTATATAAATGATATCCAAGTTCTCTTTATTAATTCATTTTGTCTACCTAGGAATATGCTGTGTGAATATACCACAATTTCAGGAAATAGAACCCTGGTGGTGTCATTTAGATAGCTTCCAATTTTTTGTTTTCACAAATAATGCATCAATGAATACCTCTGTATGTTCATCATTTTGTACACATGTGAGTATATACATTCCTAGGAGTGGAATTGCTGGCTCAAAAACCATGTGCATTTGTGGTTTTGATTACTTCTGAACCATTTCTCTTTGAATAAGAAGAGTTTTTCCTGGACTTGCTATTTGCTGGAGGTTCATGAGGGGAAGAAACCAGGGCCACATTCTGGGCAGATCAGTTTTTCTAACAACTGGGATTTTTTCCCACATGTGTTAGTTCTTTCAGACTTTACTTCTCTTGAGTCAGTAAACAGGGGCAGCTGTAGGGCTCCTCACAAGGAAAAGCCCATTCCCTTCCCCTAGAACACCACGCCTCAACTGTTTCTCCCATCAGCACAGACTACACTCTACAAATATGGCTTGTCTCAGTGATTCCTTGTTGAGGCTACTGCATGTTTCTCCTCAGACCACAAATGGTCTAGGAAGCATCCTACCTCCTACCTGCCCATGAACTCTGTTTCTGTTGTTTTATTTATGGTTCTGCACCTCGGGGTATATCTTGAACCTCAGCTAAGAGTCCTTACCAGTGCTGTCTCACATACGCAGCCTTGAGCACTCTCTCTCACTCTCTGAAATCTCCTGAACTGGTGCTTGATTTCTTCTGCCAGCCCTCTTGTCAGGGTTTCAGCTGTCTCCTAATTATGTCAGATACAGAGATTATACTTCTGCTTCTTTTTCTCCTTTGGCTTTTGGATCAAGACTGAGATGAAAAGAAGAAAGGCCAACTTTATTCCCCATATTTAAACCAGAAGTCAGAACATATTTTTAAAATGTTAATTAAATTGACACAACTTTTCTTCAGTGTACAAAACAGACACTGTTGATTTACTCTCTAATGTGCGATGAGCTTTGACTTCCGAGCGTGGCCTCTTCCATAGGCTTTCTTTCCAGTATGGGTTCTCTGGTGTACAATAAGGTTTGAATTTTGGGTAAAGGCTTTCCCACATTCTGTACACTTATAGGGTTTCTCTCCAGTGTGAGTTCTTTGATGTACAGTGAATGTTGACTTTTCTCTGAAAGCTTTGCCACACTCAGTGCATGCATATGGTTTCTCTCCTGTGTGCGTTCTCTGATGTACTATGAGCTGTGACTTCTGGCTAAAAGCTTTCCAACACACAGGACATTCATAGGGTTTCTCTCCTGTATGAACTCTCTGATGTATCATGAGCTTTGACTTTTCTCTGAAGGCTTTGCCACATTCATTACATTTATAAGGTTTTTCTTCTGTATGAGTTCTTTGATGTATAATAAGATACGATTTTTGGGAAAATGCTTTTTCACATTCATTGCACTTATAGGGTTTCTCTCCCGTATGACCTCTCTGATGTAGCATGAGATGGGATTTCTGAGAAAAGGCTTTCTCACATTCATTACATTCAAAGGGTTTCTCTCTTGAGTGAGTTCTCCGATGTACACCAAGGTTTGACTTTTGGGTGAAGGTTTTTCCACACACATCACATTCGTACGGTTTCTCTCCTGTATGAGTTCTTTGATGCACAATGAGGGTTGACTTCTCATTGAAAGATTTCCCACATTCAGTACATTTATGCGGTTTCTCTCCCGTATGAGTTCTCTGATGTATAATCAGAGTTGACTTATCACTGAAAGTTTTCTTACACTCATTACATTCATGGGGTTTCTTTCCTGTATGGGTACTATGATGTATAATTAGATCAAGCTTCTGTATGAAAGATTCTCCACATTTAGTGCATTCATAGGTTTTCTCTCCTGTGTGGGTTTTCTGATGGACAATGAGGTTTGACTTCTGAGTGAAGGCTTTTCCACAGTCATTACATTCATAAGGTTTCTCTCCTGTGTGTGTCCTGTAATGTATAATGACAGTTGACTTTTCTCTGAAGGCTTTTCCACATTCAGGACACTCAAAGGGTCTCTCTCCTGTATGGGTTCTCAGGTGTATAATGAGCTGAGATTTTTGGCTAAAGGCTTTTCCACATTCAGTACATCCAAAGGGTTGCTCTCCTGTATGAGTTCTCCAATGTACAATGAGGTGTGACTTCTTGCTGAAGGTTTTCCTACATGCAGTACATTCAAAGGGTTTCTCTCCATTTTTAATTCTCTGGTGTAGACTAAGGCCTTTCTTTCGCCTGAAGGCTCTCCCACACTCTTTATATCCATAGGGTATCACTCCAGGATTTGTTTTCTCATACTCAGTATGGAAGAATAATTTCGCACATCCACTACCATATTTTTTTTCTGCAGAGCTTCTACTGAATAAGTCTACATTATCTACAATGTTATTTCCAAATGGTTCATATTTGTGGGGTCTTTGTACTGAAACAACAAGGTTTGTACTCAGATGAAGTGTGTTTCCAAATTCATTACAGTCACGGCCACTCTTGGTTGTAACTGTTTCCTTTTCAGGAAATCCAACTTGCATCAACAGACATTTATGTTGATCATCCTGATGATGCCTCTCAATCTGTTCATCAACTTGGCAGACTTCTTCTAGAAAGAAGTACAATAAACCATCTTTATACTTTGACATCATGGAGTAGGCCTTCTTTAGAAACGCCCTGCCATATGAAAGCTGATAGTATCATCTCATTTTATCAGAGTTCCTGGAGAAAGAGTCTTTTACCAAACTGCCATTTGCTGATCTTTTTCTTAACAAAAACAACCTTACCTTGACACCTCAATCTTTCTTACCTCTACTTTTACATCATTTCTGACTTCCATCAACTCTGAGGACCTTATTGCCATTAATCTTCAGTTATCATATGAACTCTTAACTATACCTTACTTATACCATTAATATTTCCACGTAGGTAGAAATGCAACAGTGTGATTCCTAGACTCAAGTCTTATAATAACACTGAATCCACATTGTCAGTGAATGAGAGAAAAATCTAGAATAATTAGCCTGACAAAACAAAGAAAAAACTAAAAATCTTTGCCCAATATGGGTTCACTTGTGGTGTCCAACCAAGCTTGCATTTGAAGTTCTTCAACACCATATTCTCTGCTCCTGTCTATGCTATTTCCACTAAAAACTCTGCCTGTTAACTCCAAACCCTTTCTCATGTTCTGTCACTCACATAGCCCTGTCCTCCATACTTTGCTATATTCAGAATATAGATAACTTTCATAAGGCAGCTCAGTCTTTTCAAAAAAACTTACTCTAATCTTCCTATATAACTTTTTACTAACTTCTAAAGTAGTCAGTCATCTGTACCACTCATTTAAACAAGTTAAAATTGTAAAGCCTTGCCTATAATTTCATATTTTATCAATTGCAAAATGCACATTATTTCACATTTTAACATCTCTAAGTCTGGATGTACCTTACAATTAATGACATGTCATAGATTAATTGCTGGCAATTTTTCTTAGTGGTATGCCTTTAAATCAATGGTATATTGAAGTCAATAAAATATAGTAATTTTTTGCATGTGTACTGAATGTTTAATCATTTTTGTAGTTTACTTTTCTTCTCACTATTCCCCAAAATTTTATATGAAAATTTTCAAGCATAAAAAAATAGTTGAAAGAAGAGTACAATAACTATTCATTACCACTTAAACTCAACATTTTGCCATAGGAATACTGAATTTTAAAAAGGATTATGCAGCTGTGGTTTCCTTTCAATGGATAGCTAAGCCCTAGTTCTTAACTAAGGATGAACACAAAATCACAGGAAGAGCTTTTATAATATGTGCTTCATGGAACCCAGGCTTCACCAAGGATCTGCTGAATATGAACCTCCTTAGGTGATAAGAAGCAATATGGCCCATGTGGTTAGCTACCTCAGAAACAAATCCTGGATCACCATTTCACTTGATCTATGACCTTAGGCAAGTGATCTAATCTATTTGTATCTTACTTTCCTACCTGTATAGGAATTACAACAGTGCCCACCCAATTGGATGTTGAGAAGATTAAATTACTCATAACAGGGCATGCATGGCACGTAGGAAGTGCTTTCAGATGTTTACTACTACTACTACAACTACTACTATTATGATTATTAAAAGCTACTACATTACTGTAAAAAGAAACAAGGAGTATCTATATACTTAATATGTTCTTCAATATTAAGTGAAAAAGGCAGTAAATAAAACTGTGTATAGTAGGAAATGAATATATAAATATACACATATGTGTTCGTGTTGTATAAAATGATGGAATAAATCTGCAATTTTTAATAAAGGTTACCTATGGGGGAAGGAAGGAAGGTAGTAGAATGGAGAAGGAAAGAAGCTGGACTTCTCTGAATATACCTTGTTTTCTAGATTTGACTTTGGGACCAAGTAAATATTTTATAAATATTTTATGTAATCATAAAGGAAAACTGAATAAAGGGATTCCTTCATAACAGTAAACATCCCTTCATCCGCATTTCATAACAACCAAGTTGAAAGAAGAGTACAATAACTACTCATATTAGATTTAGATTCAACCATTCAACCATTTAGATTCAATATTTTGCCACAAAAATACTGAATTTTAAAATGGATCGTGCAGCCGGGCGTGGTGGCTCACGCCTGTAATCCTAGCACTCTGGGAGGCCAAGGCGGGAGGATTGCTCAAGGTCAGGAGTTCAAAACCAGCCTGAGCAAGAGCGAGACCCTGTCTCTACTAAAAAATAGAAAGAAATTAATTGGCCAACTAAAAAATATATATATATATATATATATATATATATATATATATATAAATTAGCCGGGCATGGTGGCGCATGCCTGTAGTCCCAGCTACTTGGGAGGCTGAGGCATAAGGATTGCTTTAGCCCAGGAGTTTGAGGTTGCTGTGAGCTAGGCTGATGCCACGGCACTCTAGCCCGGGCAACAGAGTAAGGATCTGTCTCAAAAATAAAAATAAAATAAAAAATAAAATGGATTGTGCAGCTGTGGTTTCACTCCTGTGACTTCTTTTCATTGGATGGCTAAGCCCTAGTTCTTAATCCTAGATCTTAATGTTGAAAAGTATTGATTCTCAATGGTACCAACATCATTACCTCAATTCATTCAATCACTATATACACACAACAGTCTCAGAAGAATACTACCATCAGAGGTGGGATTAATAATTTCAGAAACTTTAAGTCCAGAATTTGATTTGGAAATATCAATTTGAATACATAAGATATTTTTTTTCTGTAAAAAAAGTATACACAGTCCCTAGTTCCATCATTGAAAAACCCTAAAAATTATTCCCTAACATCTACATTGTAGGCTTAAAACATTATTTTCCACTAAAATGAACCAGGGCTCCTTGGAGAAATGGCCAGTTCCAAGTCCGAGTCAGGAAACATACAAAATGAGCCTAGAACATGTTGTAACGCCAGAAATCAAGGAAGCTACCAAAGACTCAGGAGCCAACTTGAAGGAGTTTCCACTGGCCAAAGATAAGACAGTTTGATTTATAATAAGTATAATAAGGCAATGGATTAAAACATAAAAATGTTTAAATCCATAAGTCCATAAATGACATGCATAAAAAAGATATAATTTATTGGTCACCTTTAGATGATGCTACAAAATGAACTCATTATTTTGAAAACTGGTAAGTAAATAAAAACAATCACTTAGCCTGTCTTTTCTGTATAATATGTAACTCATGTTAACCAAATAATAGATGAGAAGCAATTTCTCTTTGTAGAATTATTCCAGCTAATCAACGAAGAAATGATAAAATATCACCATTTTACAACCATTAATGAATTAATGGATCTAAGCAGTAATCATCAATGACTAGTAACAGAACAAAAAGTAACAACTATGCATTACATGCCTCTTGGTGGAAGCAGCTAGAAGTAATATTGCTAAAAGAAAAAATAAAAACCTGAGTCTGATCCAGGTTCTAGATCTAACTATCAACTTACAAGAAATACAGAGGACAGAGGACTATGTTAAATACCACTATGAGGTGATAAAATCCAGAATGTGGAAAACTAAAGGCCAAATGACCCAGTTACTTAATAAAGAAATATTAGGGGAAAAAAAAGAGATGGAGGGGAATGAATCATCTATAAATTATAAGAGACAAGAATCTGAGGAGCTATGAGTATTCATTCCCAGCACCCAGATCCTGATTTCTAAATATCATACTCACTAATAGGAATCAGATGTCTTTGGGGAAGTTGCTGATTCCAGGTCTGAAATGGGGAAAGTACAAGGTGAGCCTGGAACATATGTTTGTGCTAGAAAGTGAGGAAATCCTCAAAGAATGATGGCGACATGTCAAAAGGACAAAGGAGCCACCCTGAACGGACTTGTAGTAGCCAAACAATTTCAACATGAAAATGAATAATGACAGTGATGGATGATAACACATTGAAAAAATAAAAATCAACCATCTTATTAATAACTGATTCAGGCAAGAATCATCACTGAATGTTAAAACCACTGGGTAAAAGTTTTTGAGAAACAGGATACTCATGCACTTGGACAGTTCCTCAAAATGGTAAACATATAGTTACCATATGGTGCAACAATTCTAACCCTATGTATCTACCCAAAAGAAATGAAAACATACATTACTACAAAAACTTGCACATGAGTGTTCATAGCAGCATTATTCATAACAGCCAAAAAGTGGAAACAACCAAAGTATATGTAAATGGATGAATGGATAAACAAAATATGATCTATGTGTACAATGGAATATTATTGCTCCATAAAAAGAATGAAGAACTGATATGCGCTACAATGTGGATGTTGAAACCATGCCAAGTGAAAGAAACCAAATGTAAAAGGCCACATGTTATATGATTCCATCTATATGAAACATCCAGAATAAACAAAATCATAGAGACAGAAAGTAGTTCAGTGGTTGCCAAGGAATGGGAGGAGGAGGAAATGGAGAGTGACTAGTAAGGAGCAGGGGCTTCTTTTGGGGGTGATGAAAATGTTCTAGAATTAGATAGTGGTGATGGTTGCACAACTCTATGAATATACTAACAACCACTAAGTTGTACACTTTTAAAGAGTGAATTTTGTGATGTGTGAATTATATCTCAATAAATCTACTTGTAAAAAACAGAGAAGATGTTTTGGGAAAACAAATCTGACAGGAATATCTAAGCTGAACAAGAAACAAAGGAGTCAGGTTATCCAATCTGGAATTAGGGCATTAGAGTCCAGGCCTGTGACTAATGTGGGCCTGGCTTCAGATAAGTAAGTGACAGGTGAGAATCGTCAAAGTGGCAGGGCCTGGGTGGTAGCATTTAATAGACATACATGGAACAAAAGGAACTATGCGGAAACTTATGGATGAGCACCAACTTAAGGAGAGTGGGTGGTCTGGTGTGTAGGGCACAGGGGAGGGAATATTAGTCTTATGTTTGAGGTATTCACGTTCCTGTCATCCAACAGTGCCAAAGGGCTACAACCTTTTATTAAGATATTCCTGAAAGTCCTTTCAGAGGGCCTCATCTCTGACTGATAGGCTGGAGCCTCATCTCCAGGGCCTGGGTCAATCCCACTTACCTGGAAAGCTCCAAATTGGGATTCTTCCTTCTGCCGGGCATTCTTCTACCTCCAACTTGAGGATGAGGTCTGGTTTAGTAACCTGCTGCCCTATTAATGAGAAATGACAGAGATACCTCCTTGGTCTTTAGAGCCTCTGAGACAGAGGAAGTTGCAGTTTGGGGGCAGTACAAGGGACCTATCACTAACACAATTGTAAAGTCAAACCATTTAACCTGAGTTTTGAGGTCACAAACACCTAGTCACAAGAGATAGAGGGGGAACTGAGAAAGAAAAGGTCCTCTATTGGATATGATAATCGTAAATAGCAAAATTACCTGAGGAGGCCATCCTTACCCACAGAGACCAGGTTGCTGTAGGTCTCCAGCATCACGTCTCTGTACAGGGTCCTCTGTGGAAGGTTCAGGTACTGCCACTCCTCCTGGGAGAAATCCACAGCCACGTCCTCAAATGTCACTAGTTCCTGTAATGGTACATTCCTTTTATTTTAAAATGCTGGCGACTGGGTAATAAAGCTAGAATGTAGGGAAATTTCTGATTGGGTTTCCAGTTCATCATACTGACAATACTAGATGTATATTTCATATCAAGTTACTGACCTACTATGTGGGAAAGTCACAAATCATAGCGGGAAAATATTCCATTAATAGAATATTTAAAGACAGTGTGATATTAGCACAAGGATAGACAAATAGTCCAGTGGAGCTAGAAAGAGAATCCAAACATGTATGTATACCTGATTTATGACAAAGTTGGCATAGTGAAGCAGTTGGGAGAAAATGATCTTTTCAATAAATGTAGATGGGTTATTGGATATCTATATGGGGAAAAATGAAATGTAACCCCTGTTACCATACACAAAAATTAGCTACGGGTAAATTATAAATCAAATGTGAGAGGTAACCAATAAAGTGTCTATAAAATAATATAGGAAGATGTCTTCCTAAGCTTGGGATAGGGAAAGAATTCTGAAACAAGGCATGTAAAGCACCACTCATAAAGGAAAAGACTTGTAAGTGTTACAAGAGTAAAAGTACTTCAGTGAAAAGGCAAACCACAGATGGGGAGATTATTGGCAATATTAATGAGTGATAAAGGGATCTTATCTGGAATATATAAGATAACCCCTACAAATCAATAAGAAACATACAAATAACACAGAAGAATAGACAAGAGAAGTAAATAGGTACTTCACTAAAAAGGAAAACAAAATGCCCTATGAACATCAGAAAATATACTCAACCCCATTAGTACTCAGGTAAATGAAAATCCAAGCCACATAGAGGCACCAATATGCACTCACCAGAAAAGTTATAATCAAGCATACTAAAATACCATACATAATATTGCATCGAAATGGGAACTCTCACACACTGTTAGTAGGAATGTAAGCTGATATAATCACTTTGGGACCAGTTTGGCATTATTTACCAAGGTTAATGATTTGCATATACCATGACCCAGCAATTCTACTCTTAGGTATACGCCTTGGAGAAAATTATGCACATGTGCTCTAGAAAACAAGTGTAAGGATGTTCACAGCAGCACTATTTTTAATACTAAATCATGGAAGAAATCCAAATGCCCATCAACAGTAGAAAGGGTAAATTATGGCACAGTGATTCAATGGAATGCTGTGTAGTAATGAAAATGAATGAACTGCCGCAGCATGTTGTGAAGCAGGTTCACTGTGCACTGGCTACCAACTCAGATGTCTGAGTCCAGTGAGACAGAATACCCCTGTACACAAGTTACATGGGGCGCATTTATTACTTACAGATAGGGAGCAAGGAACAACAGAAACCTAGTATTCATTGTGAGCTGGTACCCCAAGATTCAGGAAAGCTGCACAAGGTGGATGGAGTCTCATCTCTGTGTACCCCACTTGCACCACAGCTGACAGACCTCAGAAAGCAGCCTTCCTTGGGTTTTATACCTTGGGTCGGGGGAGCCACATGGCACACTAGGCTAAAGCACCGAGGAACATTCAGTTTCTAAGAGGTGACCAGAACAGAGCCCAGGCTATTCTGCCCAGCTCCTCCATTATAGCAGGATGTTACATTCCCAACACATTATACAGTTATTCTTGAGAACTATAAGTAAAAAAGGAGGGAGAAGTAGGTCAGTCCAACACGACCCAGAGAACTGTTCTGCACATGCCCATCATAGATGAATGTCACAGATGTACTGATCAGCAAAAGAAACCAGAAACAAAAGTGTATATACTGCATGATTTTATTTATATATAGTAAGAGAACAGGCAAGGCTAATCCATGATGTTAGAAGTCAGGATAGTTATTACTTTTGTGGGTGGCAACGACTTCGGGTCAGGGCATAAGGGGAGATTCTGAGGTCCCAATTATGCTTGATATGTTGGCCAAGGTGGTGGCTACACAGTGTGTTCACTTTGTAATAATTCATCAAGCTATACACTTTTAAACTGTACATTATAAACTGTGTATGTTATTCTTAAATGTGCTTTATATCTTTACACATAAAAATTATTTTTGACAAAAGCACAGAGGCAATTCAATGGAAAACAGGAGTTCCTGTTTCAACAAATGGTTCTGGAACAACTGGATATCCATATGTGAAAAAAAGAACATCAATTAATACCTCCAACATATACAAAAATGAACTCAAAATGAATCATAGACCTAAACCTATAATATTATATTTCTAGGAGAAAATATGGGAAAAAAATCTCTTTACCTTGGGTTAGACAAATATTTCTTAGATGTGACACCAAAATCCAAAAGATACTGTTAAGAGATTGAAAAGACAAGCTAGAGAATGGAAGAAAATATTTGCAAATCAAATATTTGGCAAAGAACTTGCATTGAGAATACATAAAGAGCCCTCAAAACTAAAAAAAAAAAAAAAAAAAGACCCAAAAACAAAAACAAACAAACAACAACAACAACAACATAGGCATAAGAGAGATACTTCCCCAAAGAAGATATATAGATGGCAAGTATTAGTCATGAGAGGTGGGACATGCTTGAAAAGTAGTTGGGGAGCGGAATTAGGGGTCTCAATAGGGGAAAGGAATTCCTCTAAAACTGATTTATGTGATTAACTGTACATCTCGGTAAATTCACTGAAAATCATTTAATTGTACACTTAAAAT
>CAUYRT010086038.1:0-17828 GCA_963574885.1 Lepilemur ruficaudatus | reverse complement strand
GTGCAGTTTGCTCACAATCAGCACAGACTGAACCAGCACACATTACAAACCAGGGGAGTCCCAGGCAACGAGTTTTGCCATATTCACATGCGTGCCCAGTTGATCAATTCCCTCTGTGTGTTTTGAGACAGAGTGATCCCTTCCATCAAAATTTTGACTTTACTGGTTCCCACAGTGATGACAATAACCAGCACTTGCACAGAAGTCTAATTCCCTTCTGAGGAAACTGAGAGTTAAAGATGCATATTCTCTTGTCAATGGCCTAGTCCCATAATTATAAAATGGAGATCCTGTTATTTTCTTCCTAAGTTCAATACTCTTTTCTCTATCCTACTCCACCTCTGGCCCTCACAGCCTGTCAGAGGAGGCAGTCTTTTTTAGAGAAACTTAGTAGTCCTTTCAAGCTCCCCACTTTTCATATAACTAACCCATTATCCAGCTATTATTTAATATAATAATAATACCATTCCTCTATCCCTGAGAGTCCAAACTAGCCATCTGGCCTGTATACCTACTGCTTTCTCAGTGTGTTCAGAATATTTGAATTTATTAATTCTAGTAGTAATAGTTGCATAAATACAATGTGCTAAACTCTGTACAAGACACTAGGGGTATAGAACCCAGAATCACAATATTTATTCAGCAGAAATAGTGAAGATCATAGTTGATTGAAGTATAACATGGTAAACACTTACTGGGAGAACTGCAGGCTGCTCTTAGAACATACACTGGTAGAAGCCATGCATTGGTCGCCTCGTGGTATAGTAGTGAAACCTGTGATTTTGGTGGAGACACGAACATCCAAAATAGTAATGCACTTTCAGGTGTTTTTTTGCAGCTAAGTGTGACCATGCAAAGTTCTGGCCAGTGAGATGTGAGCAGAAGTGAAATACACAATGTCCAGTTGTTTCCTCAGGAGAAGACATAGGAACTATCTTTATTTTGGCCATGCTTCCTGCTAGTTGGAATATATTATAGATGTGGGTAAGCCAATTTGGGCAATACAGATGAAGACAAGTCCCTAGAGACAGTGAAGCAACAAGGTGGAGCCTGGTGCCCTGACACTCTCAATCTCCCACCCCAGGCCTGAACTGCTTAAGCTCTGTATGCTAAATGAGGGATAAATAAAGTCTATCCCATTGAGAATAAGCGTATGTTATTCTGAGGCTCTATTATATTAATAGTAGTTAAACCTATATTGTAACTACTATATAGAACCATATAATCCAGCTTAGAGGATCACGGAAGGCTTCCAGGATTGAAACTAAGATCTTTGGCTGAGTCCTGAAGAGAGTTCCCCGCATGTATTCGGGGGTTGGTGGTGCAGTAGTTAAGAGTATGTCTACTGAAAGGAGCAGCATATTTAAAGGCCCAAAGGTGATAACCAACATTTCATCTCTAAGGGCCTTTGTGTAGTTAAGTGAGCTAGACCTTGGAATGAGAAAAGATGCACAGAGTGTAATGAAGCAAGAAAGATCAGACTGGTCCAGCTGTGAGGGACTAGTTTTAAGTATTGTTAAATGTGATTCGACTTTATAGTAAAGGTGTGTAATGGACACATTTTGTCTCATCTGAAGATGAAGAAGAGAAGTTCAAATGAATCTCAATAAAAATAAAAATGCGTTAAAAACACTATGCAATAACTATTTCCCTGTTTTCTATTTTATTTCCATCTTAAGTGGGGAAAATCCATTTTCATGGTCTAGGATCTCAAATAACAAATCAATAAATGTTAGGAGAATAGTTAAAAGAGAATCCAATTTAATATGTTTGCTCCGCACTGATTCTGACAGAGTTTACACACCTCCATTTATGTGCCAGCCCTTCAGCTGGTAAGTCCGTGCCTGCAGCGTGCTTGTCATTGCACTCAGAACGACCAGAGAACGAGTCTAGGGGTCGGGCTGTGGCTTTTCTGTTCACAGCCCATCTGGTAAAGTGATAAAGAAGCCCAGTCCATAGGGAGGCCTAAATTCTTCTTGGCTGTGTCAAGTTTTCTGAGACCATACGATCGCCCCAGCCCTGCAAAGTCTGGGACCAGATCTGTTTTTATCTCTCTCCCTCATCCATTTCTTGTTCTCCTTTATCTGTCTTCCTAATGCTCTGTGTTTGTTTCTCATTCTTTATTCCTTTGTTTTCTTCCATTTAATTCTGTTTCTTTCCATACTTACAAGCTCATGAGCTGCAGGTTCCTAGAATGAATTGTTCTTCTGTGTATTTTTCTATCCTGCTTAAGGTATCCCCAGAACTTTTCTCTGTTCCTCAGATCTTATTTGGCCTTCAAGCCTCAGCTGAACCTCACTTCTACCATTTATCTTTTCTCAGTTTTCCAGCCAGCTTATCTTCTGCTTCAGAAAGCCTGTGCCACTAAGAACCTGCACCACCTGTTTGTGACCACCCACTGGCTGGAATTTATACCAAATCTGCACTATTATAATATGCTTAGAAGATAGCTCGTACAAAATACTTGCCAATGAAATAATAGATGCTCAACAAATGTTTTTTAATTCAATAATTTAATGAATTGTTCAATTGGAGAGAAAGCAAAGGACCTAACAGGAGCAACCTAATAAAGACTCCTCCTTCTCTGGAATCTTTCCTATTTCCTCCTATCTAATTTTTAAAATATTTTTTCCCTTTCATTGCTCATTCTTCCTTGGCTCTCCATTCAGTCCTGTCCATGCTTTCTCTTTCCTCTTCTCTCTACCTTCTGTAGTGCTCTGTGTCTTTGTGGCAATGTCTCACCTTTCTCCTTATGTTTTCCCTATTCCTTCCTCACACTTTTTCTTTCAGGTTTCCTCTCTTGCTCACCCTCCCTCTGAGTTTCTCAAGTTTTATTTGGACAGTGAGTCGTGAGTACACAAAAAAATTGCTTCAGAGCTCAGACAATGTAGGCAAGATTTTATATAATTTTATAGCTGAGTGGCAAATTGAAATTATTATGGAGGGGTTGACAGACTGTTAACTAACGCATCACTGGGGATGTTTTCACAAGAATTGCTGAACACGGGAGAGTAAATGCTTAATGGCCTCTGTAGTAGAAGTAAGTCAGCAAACAGCAACCATGTGTAAGAGCTACTGTGGTTAGTTATGGGGTAGGAATTGGGATAAAGTTTATCAGTGAGAACAGACTCTCATCTGTCCCAGAGACAGGACCCCGGAGCAGAGGAGGGTCCGGGAGTCCAAGCAGGCATCAGCAAAAGGAGTCTGACAACTGGTCCCTGGACCAGAACTTGTTAGACAGGGAGTCAGTAGCTTGTTCATTTTGTTATAAGTTTCTTGTCTTGAGGTGCTGATTAGTAGGACTAGAACATATTATTTTACTAAACAAACCATGGAGAAATGAGTTTGGGGCCTAAGGTCAGTGGTAGAGACTTTTACCCTAACAATCTACTCTCCCTGCTAGGTATAAAGGTATATTACATTCCTAGCCTTCCACACTTACACACAGTATGGAGGGAACTAGTATATGCAACCTCCAGTCCTGTGCATAAAGCCATCCCAGACACGATCCTCTCCTCTGATGGTATATTGGACAGTTCTTTAAAGACAATATTATTATAGAGCCACAAGATGGAAGAAGCTTGAGCCCTCAACCCCCAAGGAGAGTCTCTCTCTTTGTCTCTCCCTCTCTCTTTGTCCTTCAAGATCTAAACCCAACTTAATCCTTTTCTCTATTCTCCAACTTTACCCAACACTTAGGGCAAAATAAATATTTCTAATTATTTAAGACATAAATGCAGTTTTTCTTTTTTTAAAATTAAAACAATTTAAAATGTTTATTATAAACACATGTTTTAATTCTCCAGTGCAGTTTTAAGGCTTCTGAAAAGTGGGACACATCAAAGGATGACTGTTCACTGCTTTAAGGGCCAGCACAAAATGAGACATCAACCTCATACTTTCTGAATTTATTTTGATGCATGACATTGAGCAAAAGTAGACTTTGAGGCATTAGAATAAATGCAGACAAATTAGATTGACATATAATGACCCAGTTGCTGATCTAGGAGGAATGCCAACATGCACTTAATCCCCTGATCCTCTGCTCTAGATTGTTGTCTGTTTCTATACGATTTATGTGTGAAATTTCTGAGGTTAAAAAGGGAGATGGCTCCCAAACCTTGAAATAGCCATAAAACTTACATTCTTTGGTAGAAAGTTACATTGAGCTTAAATTCAGGGAAAGCTCTTTTGGAAAGGGTACTTCTGGTCTCCCCGCTATTAATAGATCATCATCCTTACATATCTTACCACAACTATTCTCCAGTCCCACGGGCGTGCAAGCCAGTTGCTTATTTGTGCACACGAGTGAATGTATAAGTGCTGCCACAGGTTCTGCACCCTTCTGAGAAGCAGACATTGCACATGCATTTCTTATAAAACAGCTGCCATGGTGCAATTAAAGGAGAAATAAATCTTATCATCTTGATGACAGCCTGTGAAACTGAAACCATGTAATATAGATTTCTCTGAGGAAATGGAAACTTGTATTCTTTGACAGTGTAATTATTATGCTCTGTCAAATTACTTGACTTTTTTCATAAAAAAAATCACTTAATGCTTCATGCAGATATTACTTTTTGCCGTCAAATATCACTTTGGGTAAAGTTAATAATTTAGGAACTTTTATATTTAAAAATGGTAAATCCAATGGATGCCTGAGATGTCATAACCAGAGTGTCCTCCCACCCTGAATGTTCAGTGTGATTGCTTCAGCCTCAAAGCAGGAGTTCATAAAGAACAATAGCATTGCACAGTAAGGAAATCGTGTTTGGGATTTGGGATTTGGTGGTGAGAATGTCAACAGTGTTATTGGAAATAGCTTAAGAGGGTGTTGTGACTTTTATTTAGAAAAGAGACATTTCTTCTCCAGCAATAGTCTTTTTTTTTTAACTTTATGGAATTTTACCTTAAAGATCTCATTTTTGCCAAGTCTATAGTCCCCAAGCTTACAATTTACTGGTAAGCAAAATGCATTTTTATCTTATGACAGAAATTATAATAATAATGATAATGTTAGCTGTCATTTACTAAATGATTATTATATGCTTGGCACCCATCTAGCTTTTTTTTTTTTATGCATACTACTTTGTGTAATTTCCTTAACAACATGAGAGAGTTTGTCATTATTCCATTTTACAGAGAAGGAATAGGAGCTCAGTGATATTAAATAACTTTCTCTAGGACACACAATTAATAAGTGTCTTACCTATGAATTTGTATCCAGACAGAGCCAACCATTGCAGTCAACACACCTTGCTGCTTTCCTGTGTCAGCTGTCACTTATTGCTCTTGAGCACATGGCAAGTGCTGATTGATGACAAGTGCTTGATTTTCATTTGAAACTCACAACAAATGAGATACAGTAGTCCCCCTTTACCTACTGTTTCACTTTTCACGGCTGTAGTTACCTCTAGTCAACCATGGTCTACAAGTATTAAATGGAAAATTCCAGAAATAAAGTAAAGAATTAATAAGTTTTAAATTATGTGCTTTTATGAGTAGTCTGATGAAATCTTGCACAGTCCTGCTCTATCTCACCCAGGTCATGAATAGCCTCTTTGTCCAACATCACCATACTGTCTATGTGCCCAGCATTCCTAACTTAGTAGCTGTCTCAATTATCGTATTGAAAAAAGCATAGAATTTGTTACCATCCACAGTTTCAGGCATCCACTGAGGGTCTTGGAATGTATCCTCCACAGATAAGGGGGTACCATGGCATATCTTTTAATTCTCATTTTATCTATAAGAAACTAAGGCTTATAGAGATTGAGCCACCTGCCCATAGTCTCTCTGATGATATTAATTAGTTTTCAAATACATCTTGAAATCTGTCTCAGAAGTTAGAGGTTGTTTAATTTTTGATTTTTAAATATCAAAATTAGCCAATTTCCTTATTGATATTTTTTCTCATTTCCAATTCATTTTCAATCAACATGCATACAGATTTTGCAGGTAGACTGGCTTTTTAGACACTGATAGTCTTCCACACTTCAAGATAATGAGTAGATAATAAAATGTATTTGGTACTAATGAGACCTTGTCTCTATCTTGATTTGTTTTTCTATCTTGATTTTTAAGGGTTGAAAAAAAATAAACTCTTAAATCTAAGTGAGTGAATTTGACAAGTCAAGGAAAATTGGATACAACATTATATTGTTACTTAAGAGCCTACGTTTTTATTCCAGGAAGAAAGGAAATAAATATGCAATTACTGTCATCTTATGTGCTGTCTAGGAGAGTATGCGATACAAAGAGAGTACATAATGAAAGATATGACCTAAGCATATCAAAGGCTTGGAAGAAGTAATGATTGAAGTGAGATTAAATGAATTAATAGAAAACAGTCCACTAAACGGGACAGAGGAAAAAACCTATGCGGATACTCCAGCAGGGCAGAAAACTAGTATCTTCCAGAAACTAAAAAAATTGACAAGTGTTATTGGAGCATTGAAAGTGTCCTATGAGATGAGGCTCTAGAATGTGGCAAAGGAGGGATAAGGCAGAATTTGAAGGCTATAGTAATAATCTTTACTTATATCCTAAGGATAAGGGAAGTCTTTGGGGGGTTTGAAACATAAGAGAACTTCCTCTGCCATGGTCAGATGTGTGCTTTCGAAAGGTAACCCTTGTATTGTGATGAAAGTTTAGAGGGTACAGGAGTGGAAGCAGAGGACCAGCTAGCAAACTGCTCTAGGCAAAAGATGACAGGGCGGTGGTGAAGTTGAGGTGACACAAACTCTTGACTACAAAATGAGGATTGGGTGTGATGTGGGAAAGGAAGGGCAGTAGAAAGAATAAGTACCGCCTTTGTCTTATTCTAATCACAACTCAATGTTTCATAAGTCTGTTAGTGTGAATCCAGCCAGATCAGATTTCTCCCCAAAATTTATTATGTGCCCCTATTGAAAATGAGCATATAGACCCATAAAACAAATTGTAATTAGTCTTTTAATTCTTTGCTAATAAAACTTGAAATTTTCATTTGATTCAGTGAAACTCTTAATAACCTTTTAAAAAAAAGTTCCTCTTTTAAAAGCCATTTTATACGTTCTAAGTAAAATAATTACTGACTTATAAAAAATGTATCCCTAATTCTACAATTACTTTATTAAAAATTACCAACTTAAAAATGCTTAGTCTAAGATTTGTCTAAGAAATAAATTACTTTTTTTAATGCGTTCTGTAATTTTCTTTTAAATAATTACTTTGGGGTTGTGGAGAAAGGGAGTTGGGCTGAAAGATTCCAGTGTATAATTTTAGATGTGATCTCCCTGGCATAGGTTAGGTGACACTGATCGCTCTGAAATGAGGCTGAGGTCCATCGCCCAAGGGCTGCCCATCGTGTGTGTATCATATTTTGTTTATCCATTCATCTGCCAATTGACGCTACGGTTGCTTCCACATTTTAGCTATTGTGAATAAGCCTAGTGTGAACACAGATGTACAGATACCTCTTTAAGATCCTAGTGTCCATTATTTTGAATATATAGCCAGAAATGAAATTACTAGATTGTATGGTGATACGGTTTGGATGTTCGGTCCCACCAATCTCATGTTGAAATTCGATCCTTGGTGTTGGAGGTGGGGTCTGGTGGGAGGTGTTTGGGTGATGGGGGAAGATTCTGCGTGAGTGGCTTAGAGCCTTCCCCATGATGAGTGAGTTTTCATTTTGTTAGTTCTTGTGAGAGCTGCTTGTTTAAAAGAACCTGACAGCACCCTCTCTTGCTCCCCCTCTCATCATGTGACACACCTTCTCCCCCTTCACCTTCCACCTTGATTGGAAGCTCCCTGAAGCCCTCAGCAGAAGCAGATACTAGCACAATGCTTCCTCTGTGGCCTGAAGAACTGAGTGCCGGATAAACCTCTTTTCTTTATAAATTACTCAGTCTCAGATATTCCTTTATATCAATGCAAAATGGACTTAACATATGATGATTTTGTTCTTAACTTTTTGAGGAAGGGCCACACTGTTTTCCACAATAGCTGTACTATTTTACATTCTGACCAATACTGCACAAAGGTTCAAATTTCTCTTGTCAGCACTTGTTATTTTTTTCTTATAGTAGCCATCCTCATGGGTATAAGGTGATATCTCATTGTAGTTTGATCATCATTTCCCAGTGATTAGTGATATTGAGCATCTTATTATATGCTTATTGGCAATTTGTATATCTTCTTTGGAAAAATGTGTATTCAAGTCCTTTGCCCATTTTTGCACAGGATTGTTTCTTGGTAATTTTGTTGTTGATTTAGAAGTTCTCTCTATATTTTGGATATTAACCCTTTATTAGACATAGAATTAGTAAATAGTTTCTCCCATTCAGAGGGTTGAAGTTATACTCTTTAGATGGTATATTTTGATGAGCATCTAAAAAAATTTCATCAAGTCCAATTTGTCTATTTTTTTTGGTTATTGTTGCCGATATATTTGGTGTTATATCCAAGAAATCACTGACAATTACTGAAAAGTTTGATCTATGCTTTTTCTAAGAATTTTATACTGTAAGACCTTATATTTAGGTTATGGATCCATTTAGAATTAACTTTTATATATGGTGTTAAGTAATTACAATGGAATAAATGTTTGTGTCTACCCCGAATTCCTATGTTGGAACCCTAAATCTCTGTGTCAGGCTATTTAGAGGAGGGCCTTTAGGAAAGAATTAGACCATGACAGTGGAGGCCTCATGAACAAGATTAGTGTCTTTATTAACAAAAAAAAAAGTCCAGAGAGCTAACTAGCTCTCTCTCTGTTGTAGGTGGACACAATACTATGGGTTGGTAGTCTACAAGCCAGAAGAGAGCCTTCACCAGAAGCCAACCATACTGGCACACTGAACTCAGATTTCTAGCCTCTAGTACTATGAGATATCAATTTCTGTTGTTTATAAGCCACCCAGTTTGTGATATTTTGTTAGAGTAGCCCAAACTGACTGAAACAGTGATGAGAGTCCAACTTGATCTTTTGCAGGTGGATAACCAATTTTCCCAGCACCATTTGTTTAAAAGACTGTCTTTTTACTATTGAATGGTCTTGGCACCCTTGTAAAAAATCATGTGCCCATATATTCAATGATTTATTTTTGGAATATTTATTCTATTTTGTTGGTCTATTGTTTTTATATAGCAGTATTATAATGTTTTGATTACTGTTGTTTTATAGTAAGTTTTGAAATCAGGAAGTGTAAGTACTCAAACTTTGTTCTTTTTCAGGATTGTCTGATTATTCATGGTTACTTGAGATCTTATATGAATTTTAGGATGAGATTTCTCATTTGTGCAAAAACTTCCATTGAAATTTTGAGAGGGATTGGATTAATCTGTAGATCACTTTGGGTAGTATTGACATTTTCACATTATTAAGTCATCCAATCCATGAACATGGCATGTCTTTACATTTATTTATATCTTCTTTAATTTCTTTAGCAGTGCTTTGTGGATTCCATTGTCTTTCCCAACTTAGTTCAGTTAATCTCTTAAGTATTTTTTTCTTTTTAATGTGATTGTAAATGGAATTGTTTTCTTAATTTTCTTTTTGGATTTCCCGTTGGTAATGTACCAAAATACAACTAATTTTTTGTGTTGTGTTTGTATCCTATTACTTTGATGAATTAATTTATTGGTTCCAATAATATTATGTGGAATCTTTATGGTTTATGCATGTAAGATAATATATGCAAAAGAAGATAATTTTACTTCTTTCCCTCTAATTTTAAGGCCCTTTATTTCTTATTCTAATCTAATTCTTCTGGCCAGTACTTCCAGTACAATGTTGAATAGAAATGACAAAAGTGGACATTCTTGCTGTGTTCCTGAACTTGGAGGAAAAGTTATCAGTCTTTCACTATTAAGTATGATATTCACTGTGGGTTTCTTATAAATGACTTTTATTGCATTGAGATACATTTTTCCTATTATTAGTTTGTTGAGTGTCTTTATCTTCACAGGGCATTGCATTTTGTCAAATTCTTTTTATGCATCAATTAAGATGTTCATTTTTTTCTTTCGTTTTGTTAATGGAGTGTATTACATCGACTGATTTGCATATGTTGAACAATCTTTACATTCTAAGGATAAATCTTAGTCATGATATATAACACTTTTAATATGCTGCTGAATTTTGTTTGCTAGTATTTTGCTAAGGATTGTTACAACAATGATGTTCAGTGATATTGGTCTGTAGTTTTCTTGTTCTTGTAGAGTCTTACTAAGTTTTGATGTCAGGATAATGCTGCCCTCATATAATAAGTTAGGGGGTGTCTCTTCAGCTTTTGGAAAATTTTGAATTGGAGTTAGCTCTTATTTAAATGTTTGGTAAAATTTACCCATGAAATATCAGGTCCAGGGCTTATCTTTGCTGAGAGATTTTTGATTACTATTCTATCCTTTTGTTAGTTATAGGATTATTCAGATTTTCTATTTTTTTTAATGGCTTAGTCCTGGTAGGGTCTGTGATTGTATGTGTTTTTCCATTTCATCATAGTTATCCAGTGTGTTGGCGTAAAAGTTTTTATTACACTGTCTTTTAATCCTTTTTTATTTTTGTAGAATCAGTAGTAATGTCCTCACTTTCGTTTCTGATTTAAATAATTTGTCTTCTCTTTTCTCCTTAGTCCAAATAGCTAAAGGGTTGTCAATGGTTTTTTTTTTTTTTTTTTTGATATTTCAAAAGAACCAACTTTAGCTTTCGTTAATTTTCTTTAATATTTTTCTGTTCATCATTTCTTTGATCTCTGCTCTAACATTTATTACTTCCTTCCTTGTGCTACCTTTGGATTTAGTTTATTTCTTTTCCTAGTTCTTCAAGTTTAAAGTTAGTTGATTGACTTGAGATCTTTCTCTTTCAACTGTAAATGTTTACTACTGTAAAATTTGCCCTCAGCAGTGTTTTTTCTGTTTCCTATAAGTTTCAGTATGCTATGTTTTTATTTTCATTTTTCTTTAAGTATTTTCTAATTTCTTTTGTGATTTGTTAATTAATTTGTTGTTTAAGAGTGCCTGGTTTAATTTTCACAAATTTGTGAATTTTTTAGTTTCTATTCTGCAGTTGGTTTCTAACTACATCCTGCTGTGGTAGGGGAATATGCTTTGTCAGATAAGTATCTTTTTAAATCTATTGAGATTTAATTTGAGATCTAACATATGCTATATCTTTGAAAATGTCCCATGGGCATGTAAAAATGTGTATTCTCTTGTTGTTGGGTAGAATGTTCTGTAAGATTTAGTTGATTTATTGTGTTGTCCATGTCCTCTACATTCTTATTTGTATTCTGTCTGAGTATTTTATATTGAAAGAGTGGCATTGAAGTGTCCAGTTGTTATTATAGTGCTGTGTATTTCTTCCTTCAAGTGTGTCAATTTTTGCTTTTTTGGTGATCTGTTAGGTGAATATGCATATTTAATTGCTGTATTTTCTCACTGTAATAAGTCTTTTATTTATTTAGAATGTCATTCTTTGTCTCTTGTAAATTTTTCTGCCTTAGAGTTTATTTTATCTGATATTAGTACAGCCACCCATACTTTCTTTTAATTACTATTTTCATGATATATTCTTCTCCATACTTTTAATTTCAAGCTATTTGTGTTTTTGGATCTAAAATGAGTCTATTCTAGAAAGCTTTTAGTTAGATCATGTGCTTTTGTTCATTCTGACAATCTCTGCCTTTTGATTGTACAGTCTAATTCATTTACATTAAGAGAAATTACTGATAAAGAAAAACTTGCTTTTATTATTTTTCTATTTGTTTTATATATGCCTTAGAGATTTTTTTGTCCACCATTTCCTGCATTACCGTCTTATCCATGTTTATTTGATTTTCTTGTGATGAAGCATTTCTTTTTTTGGTATATACTTTAGCTATTTTCTTTGTTTACCATGGAAATTACATTTAACATCCTAAAGTTATCACACTCTTATTTAAATTTGTACCAACTTATCTTCAATAACATGCAAAAATTCTGCTCCTTTAACAGCTCCATCCATACCCCTTTAAGTTGTTAATGACACAAAATTGCATCTTTATGCAATATGTATTCAAAAACATTAACTAATATTTAAAGAGTATTTGTCTCTTAAATTATGGAAAACAAAAATAATTTGTGGAAAACAAAATGTGAAATTATGAACCAATAGTACAATAATACTAGCTTTTTAGACTTATAGTTTTTTAAACTATTAGTCCCTTAAATCATGCAGAAAAAAATGGAGTCACACCTTTATTACAATAATACTAGCTTTTACAATTGCCCATGTATTTACTTTTACTCAATTATTTACTTCTTCATATGACTTTGCATTACTGTCTACGGTACTTTCATTTCAACATGCAGTACTCCCTTGAGCATTTATTGCAAGACAGGTCTAATGGCAACAATATTACTCAGCTTTTGTTTAACTAGGAATGTCTTAATTTCTCACCTTTTTTGAAATAGAGTTTTTCCAGACATAAAATTCTTGGTTGACAGGTTTTTTTTTCTTTATTTTAGCACTTTTAATATATTAGCACTCCAAAATTTCTAAGTTTCTGTTGAGAAATATGCTTATAACCTTATTGAAGGTAATGAATTGCTTCTCTCTTTCAGCTTTCAAGATTTTTTCTTTTTCTTTGAATTTTGAAAATTTGATTATATTTCTTATTGTGGGTCTCTTTGAGTTCACTCTACTTGGAATTAATTGAGCTTCTTAGATGTTTATATTCATGTTTCTCATTAAATTGGGGGAAATTTGTGCCATTATTTTTCTATTCTTTCTGCACCTATTACTCTCTGATGGTATCCTATAGGTTCTTTAGGTTTTGTTCACTTTTATTCAGTTTTCTTTCTTCTCCTCAGGCTTGTTCATTTTTATTGTTTTATCTTTAAGGTCTCTGATTCTTTCTCTGCTTTCTAAAATATGCCTTTAAATTCCTCTAGTGAATTATTTTTTTTTTCAGTTATTGCATTTCTCAGCTCCAGAAAAAATTTTGTAGTTTCTTTTTAGGTTTTTTACCTCTTTATTGATATTTGTACTTTGTCTATGCATCATTTTCTTAATTTTCTCCATGTTTTTCTTTAGTTCTTTGTGTATCTTCAAAAGAGTTGCTTCAGTCTTATGCTAGTAGATCTGCCAGCAGTTTTTTTGTTGGGACAGTTTCTGTTGTTTCTTTTTTTCTTTTTTCTTTGAATGTGCTATATTTTCATGTTTATTTGTATGCCTTATGATTTTTTTTGTTGAAAACTGGGCATTTGTGTCTAATTATGCAGTAACTCTGGAAACAAGATATCTTTCTTCTCCAGGGTTTGTGGTTTTTTGTTTTTGTTTATATTTTTGTTTTGATTGTTGTAAGTTGTATCTGTGCCAAGGATCAGATTAAAGTATAAACTCAAGGTCTTTTCAAGTCTTGTCTTAGCCTGCACCTTCCCCTGGGCGTGAGTGATAACTTTCTTATTCCACCCATATATGAAGTTGCTTTTCAACGTCCTAGAATTCAGTGTCTTGTTCCCAAAAGGGGAAAGAGAGAAAAATAAAGGGGAAAGGGCATTGATTCTTTTAAACTCATAAGAGCCAATTCAGCCAGAGAGAGAGGGGCTTTCAACAATAAAGGGGGTGCAACAATGGTCACGTTTTTATGTGCATCTCTTGTAATCAGAAACATCAATTGGTGATGAAAACACATATCCCCAATATTTTCAGGACGTGATCTTTTTTGCGCAACTGGGCTCCTGCCAGCTATGTGTAAGTTCTTCCTGGAACATGTATATGGCTGCCTGTTACAAGGCTGAGCAGTGGGTGATAGGTAACTTCTACTGTAGTAAAAGCTGAAATTCACCAAAATTAACAGAAATGTATTATGCAAGTCTTCCCCTAGAATGTACAAGCCTTAAATGCACTCCAGATTTCCAAACTAGTTACATCTGACAGATTGTGTCAGTGCAATTATTGTCTACATGGGCAAACAGGTTCCTGGTGCTTCCTACTCTACCATCTTCCCAGTACATGCTTGACTCCTGGTGTTATTTCTCCTCTGCTGTTTGAAGATGCATGTGACAGTGCAGCTCTGGTGCTAATTCTTATACTCCTTGTGTGAGCTTGAATGAGTTATTTCTTCTTTCTAGGCCTTACTGGTCTCATATGCAAAAGTTTATTAGATGCATCTTATGCATTAAAATCCAGACATACAATTAGGTGATACACAGCTACACAGTTAGGTGTTGGAGGTTGAAAAGTGCCTAATGAGGGAACCAGGGAACATCTAAAGGTATGGGTGAGTGTTCTTTATGTTAATCTATAGTCTGGTCATAGCATACATTCACTTTGTGAAAATTTATTAAGCTGTACACTTATGATTTGTTCACTTCTTTACATGCATGTTTTACTGAAATGAAAACATTTGTTTTAAAAGATAATAAACCACATCAACAGAAAGGAGTCACATCTAAAATGTTCACTTGTTGAAAAAGCAATTATAAATATATAGAAAATTAACATATGGACAGACAACAGAAAAATGTAAAACATTATATGATCCTCATCTCTTTTGAAAGGTTATTATTTTCAGAGGAATGCTGAGATGAAACCTAACTGTTAGAAGAAAAAGATATACCAGTAAAAAATACAGTTCCACATGGTATGGGGTTTTTCTTTTTGGCAGGAAAGGGTTTAATTAAAAGATCACCTATTATAAGCTTCTCTTTAAAATATGGCTTGAATGTTAGAATTTGATTTATTTTATTAAACTTTATTCTGAGACATTATGAAGTTTAAAAAATCACCCAGAGAGGCAGTACATTTAAACCTGTGGTTACAAAAACCTCAAAACCTCAGCAACCATGTTGCCATCCTATGATGCTATTATCCCACCAAATATCAAAGCTCTCAGAACAAAGGAACACCAGAAGCAGATGAATTGGGACACAATCATTCTGGTTAATACAGATCATATTTAGATAAATGTAACCATTTTTTTGGTCATGAATTATAACCTTCCATTCAGTTATGCCAGAATCTGTGTGTACCTTGAATGGGCTGCAAACATTTGAAGATAAAAAGGAAAGAAATCTTAGATTATGGACACTGAACACCACGGTGACTTCAAGTTGTGAATTGGAATTGGAATTGATTCTGCCTACAGTGGGTCCAATTCTCTTCAATTGGACATAACTCCTTGAGCAAGCTTGGGAGAAAATACTATCTTCTTCTATTTTGCCCAAAAGGCTAAGAGTTAGTGTTGGAAAGCAGAAGTTTTATGAAATAAGGATTCATAAAAGTGTAAATTGAATCAACATTATGAAGAGGTGTCTTTCAAAGCTTAATAAAATTGAACATATTACACCCTACGGCACAACAATCCCATCCACAGGGCTGTTCTTTAGAGAAACCCACTTTCCTGTGAAATTCAAGACACATATAAAAATATGTATAGCAGCATTTCGTTAATAGCAAAAAATTGGGGGAAAACCCAAATTTCTCTCATTCAAGAATGTATAAATGAAATATATTATATTTATACATTAAAATTTTACATAGCAGTGAAAAGAAAGATATTAGAATCTCTTAAAAGCAAGCTGCGGGGAAGGATAAATACAAAATGACACTGTATATAATATTGTATATTTTTTAAGGATCTATATATGAATAATAAATATGAGATACACATGGATGATAATATAAAGTTCAGTATAGTAGTTACCTCTTTAAAAGGTTGAAAATAATTAAAAAATAGAATCATACTCTATTCATTTGTGTATATGTCCATTTCTTCATTTATTCAATAAATACAGGGTTTTTTTTTTGTGGTATGCCATCATCTAAGGGCTAAGGTACCAACAAAAGAAGACTATGATATATAATCATGTGTTGCTTAATGACAGACATATGGTCTGAGAAATGCTTTGTTAGGCAGTTTCATTCTTGTGTGAACATCATAGAGTGTACTTGCATAAACCTAGATGGCTTAGCCCATCATACACCTAGACTATATTGCTCCTAGGCTACAAATCTATACAGAATATAGGTGTAGTAAATACTGTAGGCAGTTGTAACATAATGGTAAATACGTGTGTATATAAACATATCTAAACATAGAAAAGGTACAGTAAAAATTCAATATTATAACCTCATAGGATCGCTGTTGTATTTGTGGTTCATAGTTGGCTGAAACAACATTATGTGTTGCATTACTGTTTGTTGTCCTTGTCCTCAAACAAGTTACAATCTAATTGGAAGACACACAGGAGAATTTAGATTATAGTTTGAGCTTTTAATATTGAAGAAAACTGTCTGAAATGAAGCTACAACTTGATGCAAAAGCACACACAAAGCCTAACTTCCAGGACATCCTATGGATGGGAAAGATAATGTGTATGAGGCAAAACCAACTCTGCAAGCACAGGATATAAATCTTCTTACTGGGTTCTTCATTTTTCTTTCCAAGTTGCAGGCAAATCCATTGACTTGATAAATGTTTCCATTCAAGCCTAATCATTGCAAGTACTTATAACAGCATGAAGTTCTGCACAAAGAGTGCTTTTTCTCCTGTGGAGTGTGCCTTTTTTTTTTTTTTTTTTTTAAATATAAGCCCTCCTCATGAAGTCAGATCAGCAATGGGTGTCATATAAATTAGTCACATTTTATTTGGAAAGCACCATGTTTTCCACAAAGTCCTTTATATAAGAACATAGTGCAACAGGCTAGAGCAAATTTTCTCCCTCAAGAGAGAACATGGGATGTGTTATAGGAGACATCTGTTGTCATTTTTGACAGCACTTGTGTGGTACAATGTGGGAGATGTTAAAGGACAGGCTAGAGTAGATCACCTGAAAGGAACTTAGACTCTGAGATTCCCTAGTTTCAGCTTTCAAAAGTGAGAACTGTCTTTGAACTTCACTGTGTGTGTGTGTATACCTTTAAGAGTCTACTGTGGTGGAGTGTCATCTATTGGTGTCTACAATTCCTTGTTTAAGTTGTGTTATCACCATTAATTTTAGTTTAGTTACTTCTTGAATGATTTTAAAAATAATAAGATGAAGGAATTTGAGGGAATTACTTCATCTATTTCTGTCTTAAAATTATCTCTTTTGAAATTCAAAGGGAATTTTCTAACTCCTATATTTCAGAAATCAGTTTTCTTAAAAAACTGAAGTCTTTTTACCTGAATTGTTCATAATTTTTATAGCATTAAGCCCAGGTTTTTATGCTTCTTTCATTTCTCTAGGATGAGAAGCTATTTAGTTTTGACTAGTTTTGTACATTTTATTTTCAACATCTTCATAAGTAAGGCAGGGAGGCTACTATTGAATCCATATTCCAGGTGAGAAAACTAACACAGAGAATGATTAATTTGCCTAAAGTATCATGAGGACTAGATACAGCTCTGGGGAGGTTAGCGTCCTACCTCATGTTCTTCTCTGATACCTAAACCTAAAACGTAGGAAAGTTTTATACAAACATAAACACACCTGCACAACACACACACACACACACACACACACACCCCTCAAGGGGTAGGTAGAGGGAAAAAGTCTGTGTGCTTATTATTAAATCTGGGCTTTTTCCTGCTAAAATAAGGAAAGGGTAGATAGAGAAGGAATATCTCATAATGAGGATTTATAAATCCTATTGCATCTTGGGCAGTATTATATTGTGACACCATAGTTTTTGTTTTTGTTTTTTTTTTTTTTTTTTTGAGACAGAGTCTCACTCTGTTGCCCAGGCTAGAGTGCTGTGGTGTCAGCCTAGCTCACAGCAACCTCAAATTCCTGGGCTCAAGCAATCCTTCTGCCTCAGTCTCCTGAGTAGCTGGGACTACAGGCATGTGCCACCATACCCGGCTAATTTTCTCTCT